>LUGF01024203.1:847939-861718 GCA_001625245.1 Calycopis cecrops
GATAGCGCTCCGATAGGCGGCGGGCATCGGGCAAATGTTGACATTTTTACTGCCTCTGATATGGCCCGTGATAAATAGGGATCTGTACCGCTGAGGGCTTTGTTCTATGTAAACGATTCCGAAGAGTGTTATAAAATATTATCTGATGGACATTCTGATGTTTAACTGCTTCGCTATGTCTTGTGATTGTAATCAGATTTCATCCAATAATGAGCAAGTTTTTTTTTATGGAATAAGGACTGCCAAATCTGTATTGTCATATTTTCATGGATTTTTACCCACATATTAGGAAACGCATTATATGCTGAACGTAAGTGACAATGCTGATTTCCCCGGAAAAATGGAGGTGGGAAGAGAAAGGAGGGCAACACATCTGTATAGCCTCTATGTGGATGTCTATGGGCGTCGGTAGTCATGAAAATGGCTCCGACTACTCGTTTGCCCTCCATTAAAAAAAAAATAATGACACCTTCATCTCTAAACTAGTTTTAAAGATGGTGAATATAATGCTTTTCTTCGGTTTCAGTCTGTCATATTAATTATAAATAAATAACAAACACATTATTTGTCTTACGTCCTTCCATTATAATTATCAGTTGCTTTGTAAGACCAAGTCTGTGTTAGTATGATAGCTGCTACCAACTTGATCCCGCCACGTTTTTTTATACCTGTTATTCATTAAATCTAATAAGTTAAGATTAGATATGCTAGCCTAGTTGCTTAGCCATTATTTAATTTAGGTTAGTCCACCGTATTTTAATATAATATTTAGTATAATCCAACTTAGAAGTCCTTTCTGAGTCCTCTTCAAATTACCATGGCTTCGGTTCCAATGTTTTTCCGAACTCTCATCGACATTTTTAAATTGTAGTGTATGACGTCAGAGTATAAGCGTTAGAAGAGGTGTTAGTACAGTCACTAGTAGCACGTATGGGTAGTATTTGGGGGCCGTCTGTCTTGGGATATGAACGAAGACTGATGTTGAAGACTATATAGCATCACTTGAAGTGTACATAAAACACTTCATTCCCCGCCACGTGCCGGTGACACAGTGGGGTATGAACAAAACGTGCAATGGCCCGGAAATATCTCCCCGCACACATTTTCTTCCTCCTCGCTGGCCACGCTCATTATCTGACATTCGGAACGGCCCTTTGTTGTCTTAGTGGCTTTATTTACTCTATGTAAGAAATAGACAAGATGGTGCTTGGAGTTAATAGCGTAAAAGCCTTGCAGTTTCAGATTTTAAACGGCGAGCTCTAGAGTAACTTTAACTTTGAAGTTTGAGACATTTCAACGTCGCGTACTAGAGTTAACTAATAAATCAACAAAAGTAATTTTAATTTTCATTATATCAAAATATACTTTCGTTGATTTATTAGTTACCATTTTCAAATGTTGCAAATAAAAAAACCGGCCAAGTGCGAGTCGGATTCGCACACCGAGGGTTCCGTAGGAACGGGAGGTATGAGCAAAAGTAATAGACGTTGACAAAATTACACTTCCCTGCGACAAGTTGACAAACTTATATATGCGGGTGCTTGCATACATTTAGTATGAAACGAACTACATGCATAAGTTGGTAATGATTTTTCCAGTGATATAAATTTTATTTACCAATATTTAGATTTATTCCTATAATAATAATATCGTCCTAGCCGATTTCGGCTACGGCGGCCGTCTCTATAGAGACGAGCCAGATGCGCAGGACATATTATAGTGCACAAGTGTGCGCGCAGATACAAGTGCACTCTCTATTCCCTCACTCTCATATTCCGATGGGACGGCAATCCGACACGACCGGTGAGAGATCAGGCGCAGGACCGACGGCTTAACGTGCTCTCCGAGGCACGGGGGTGTATCACCGCCAACTTCCTGACTCCGGACTGTTATTAGAAATTGAAAATTCCCATTATCAATTTTTGATCCGACCCGGGATTCGAACGTCTGTGGTTGAACACGCTTACCACTAGACCACGAGGCAGTCAAAATATATATATATATATAAAGTCACTATATGTATACTGTAAGGTCTTACTTCTTGCCAAATTTTAGAATTCTAACTCAACGGGAAGTACCCTATAAATTTTCCAAAAAGTGCGTTTTCATACAAAATTTGTGCATAAATGGCTATAACTTTTTATTGCGTTAACTTAGAAGTGTGATTTTTCCAAAGCTTCAAGACGTAACTGACCTCCGTATTTGACAAAAATTTCAGCTTAATCCCTCCACGCGTTTTAAAGAAAAAGGTCTTGACAGACGTACAGACAGACGGACAACAAAGCGATCCTATAAGGGTTCCGTTTTTTCTCTTTGAGATACGGAACCCTAAAAAAGATGGTCCAAAAAATGTTGGATTACATTGGAAATAGCCCGTTAGAGAATTCTGTATGTAGACAAAAAGTTTTATTTTGCCAAAGGCTGTACGAATTCCAACAAGAAAATTTTGGGAGGGAGAGACGCGAGACGTTAAACCTCTGAGACCCTTCCCTTTTACGGTTCTCTGCGCATCCGCATATACATACATAATGTCGGGGAGGAGTCCAAGTACTAACAGGTTCCTTGAAAAAGTTTAATACCCTCACCCCATTTTTGCACATTTCGCTGTGACACGCAATGTTTAGGTTTCAACTACCTACTAGTAAAACGAAGGTAATCCGTGTGTGCAATGCACTCGAATCGAGCTGGCATGGTCGAAGAGGTACCTCTCACCCACAAGACAAGGGCATTGTTAGTAGCCAAGTAGTAGTAGGTCGCCCATTGCATTGGGAAAAGGACAGCAAAGCATTTTCTTAACTTTTAACTGTGAGGATATCAACGGTCGACGTTAGTGACTTGCTACTTCCAATCGCCCTTTCTTCGCCCCGCTCCGATTGCTCCTTTATAAAAAAATAAGTTTGTATAATTGTGTTGTTGCAATATTTTTAGTAGGTGAGTTGTAGATTGTTCATTGTGTCAATTTGGACCCAATTCCGTTCAATCGTTTTGGAGTAAATAAGTAACAACGACAAATAAAAGTAACCGCATTCTAATATAAAGGTTAGATTTTTCTTTAATAATTTAATAATTTATAATTTATCGCAATTTAGACTTTTACATTGTACACACTACCTATTTAATAAATTAGATTAGTCGTATATTTTTAATCAAAATTAGTATACAGAATATGGAATTATGAATTTAAATGTTGTGTGTAATCACGATAAAATATTCAAGGATAGGACAATGGGCAGTAAATAAAAAGAGATAGTTGTTTAAACAATTCTCCTGCTTCCGAAGTGTGAGCGTGCTGTGAATGGGGGAGCCACCCTAATGTGCTGCTTCATTTAATTTGAATATCTAATGTAACTATTGTTACACAAGTATCAAAATTGAGTATTTTATCTACTCGAAGAATATTCTAGTCATTATAAAATTATGTGGGTTGTCATTTCATAATTTCATTATCCTTTAATATTGGTATGAAATCTTATTAATTTTTACAAACAGTGAATTCATTTCATTAAATTTATGAGTATTTTTATATTTTAAATAAAATAATAAACTTATAAAAAATATAAGATTTATATTAACTTTGTAAGCAAAAATGGAGTACCTACCTACACAAAAGTGAAAAATTATTCAGGTAAAATATAAAAAAAAGATGCTTCATTCTAAATTCATTACGAACTTTGCAAAGAAAATATAGGTTTAGCTATAATAATAATAAATTAAATATGTGTACCTACAGCATAGAAAATATTATAATATTATGTAAAGATTAAGTCAGCTACGGCTAGACGTCAAGCGTAAAAATTTAATTAATAAAATTACTTAAGTACTTGTAAGATTCACCTTGACAAACAATCATCAAATAGAAATATCTACAATCAATTATGTAGGTATTTATGTCTCCAAAAATTTCATCATTATCATAGATAATATGGATCTAACAATGAACGCCAGGTCGTCCGAACTCCAATTACTCATATCCATTTGTAAGTATCTGACATTTACACGTCTTTTTTCTACGAATGTGTAAAATTTTGGTTTCACTGGTAGGTAAACAAATTAAAGGCATACTAGAAAATTCGTACCTATATATGGCAAAGAAAGGAAGGAGGGCAATACATCTGTATAACTTTTATGCGGATGTTTATGGGCGTCAGTAAAAGGCTCTCAGTTCGTTTGCCCCCCTATATTTAAAAAAATATATGGTCCTAAAACGATCCCAGTGAGTTTAATTAAAAAAACTCGAGGTCCAAAGAGATTGGTCATGTATGAATAAGGCAGGCGTTGATTAAATTAAACAGTACAATTTATGGGGTACCAATTTAGCAATGATGTGAAATGGCGACCCTATAGGGGTATTCTGTTTGGGTTAAGTGGGAGAAATGTGTTTTATTGTTTGCTCATGTTTTAACAAACAAAACATGTTAAGTACATTGTGAGGCTTGTACGTTTTAACATGCTAATGTCATGTTAAAATGGCATGAAGTTTTTATCGGCGCTTGTTATCGTATTAGCTGGTTATTATCTGCATGAATTTGATTCATGCATGGAAAGCTTGCTGATTAATCAGGAATATTTAGTTATTAGAGGCAAGCCCATGCATTAGTAGTCAGTCAGGTAGAGTAAGAGAAATTTTAGTAATTTTAATATCCCCGCCCATCCACCTTGTCAGTGATGTAAGCAATCACTTGTATTATATATTTTTGAATTTTTAAAATAAGTAATAACACACACACACACACAAACATACACAAGTTCAAGTAGGTATTCAATGACAATTACAGTCTCTAGCTTATACAATATCACCGCAATATAATAGTTATGTTATGAGTTTCCGTTAGTTCGTTGGAGAAGACGAAAAAAGATGTACCTGACAATAATGTTGGTAGTTATAGGCGTAGCTAGTCATCAAAATGGTCCGACTGCTCGTTTGCCCCTCTAGACTGTAAAATAACATCTGTAAATAAATTATTGCATGTAGCTCTTTGAGCCGACTTACTTTATTATGAAAATAAAGGGTAATTATCTAATGATTAAAAACTGAGCCAGTAGGGTTTTAAAATGAGGATCGTGAATGGATAAGTACTCGTTTAGAGTGTTGGCTCCTTACTAGGTGGCAGAAACAATACTTGTATTGTAGCTTTTTCAATTTTGGAAACAAGTAGCAGGGGCTGTGCCTTTTTAATATTCATTGAAAGATCCGTACAGGCGGAAAACGCTCGTACGGTAAAAAAAAGCCAGCAATACATTATTAGGCATAGGCTATTGGATGAAACAATGATGACGTAATCATTCGAAAATAGGTACCCTTAGTTTGTTTATTTCTAGACATTTCTGTTAAAATAAACATAGTTCCGCTTCCCTCTTCTTACTTCTGAACGGCTAGCTTTACTAGCATATCAAACTTCCCCTTCTAACTATTCCTAATAACTTATATTATTCGTAAAGCATATTTTTTATGGTTCTGTAGCCAAATGGCAAAAAACGGAACCCTTATAGATTCGTCATGTCTATCTGTCTGTTTGTCCGTCCGTCCGTCCGTCCATCCGTCCATCGGTATGTAACAGTCTTTATTTCTGAAACTATTGGGTCTACATAATTGAAGCTTTGTAGGTTGATGTACTCTGTGAGCCCTAATCGAATTTTGAACAAAAATAAATAAATTCAAAAAATTTAATGAAATTTTATTTAATTAAACGGTTTCAAAGTAGAAAAAAAAGTGATTCCCCCTCTAACTTTTAAAACAAAAGAGTGACAAATCTAAAAAATACATATGCTGTATACCTAATATGTATGCAGATCTCAATGATAACTTTCAATGAAAATAGATTAGCGCGAGATATCATTATTAATCTCACGAAATAATACATTTTCAAAAAACGCAAATACAACTTTGTCGTTCATACAAAAAACCAAGTTATTTTTAAAATAAAGACACTTCGCGTTCGTTGGTTCGAAACCCTCGGTGTGCGAGTCCGAATAGCACTTGGTCGTTTTTATACCAACAATTCGAAATAAACAGATTTGTAATATTGTGACCTGTTAATTTTTCTTTTACCTGTAGTGGATATCGTGGCACCATTAGCCAGTTAATTATTTATGTATGTATGTGAAAGTATAGCTAAACCAAATAGCTAATCTATCGTAAATAAACTTATCTTCATAATATCTAGTTAAACATAAACTTCATGTTAACTTTACTTATTCATATACACAAATAATATATATAAATGTATGTATAGGTACTATGGATATGGGTCATATCTAGATATGTATATAATCTATTTCAATTACCAAGCGGATTACTTGTTGGCCTTATTCGTTATTGTAATAGGTATATAGTTAGAGATACAATATTTTACTAATAACAGATATTTAGAAAACTTATTATGGCACCTAATTTTATCAAGTAAATTTAAAATACAATAAATAAGTCTAAGATTTAGTTTGTTCTTAAAAGTAAAAATTGAAATAACTTTATTGTTCAGTTTAATTTCGTCATATTTATATTTGTAAAGTGTAACATATACAAGTGATTTTCTTTTTCATTTCCCATTTCAGTTTGTTGAAAACAGTACACCTGGCTCCATCTAGCAGGTGTCCCGTGTACTATGTAGTCACGAAGGCTTCTACCCAACGAGTTTGGATCACGACGCAAACCATCAATGCTATAGCTTATAAAGTATATTATGAAATGTTGAAATAGTGTATTCTAAGCATTTTAAAAGCAAGTTTTGCAATATTATATGCGACGTCTTTATTTTGAATGTTGTTTTAATACAGATATAGTGATAAGTATATGCTACATAACTATTAATCTTGTCGGACATGTAGGTGTATATAACAATTTATTTACTTATTTCTTTTTAATAATAAAATATGGTAACGAGACAAAGATAAATTTACAAAAAAAATATAAATTGTGATTAATGTAAATAGCAATTTTGTATAACGTAAAAGTATTTAAAATAAAAGTTTAGTATTTTCTTTTAGTATCATTTTTTTAAAACACATTATACCTACAATTAGTACAAAATATATTATGTACTTATATGTTATAGATGCGATTTATACTAAAACTATGCTAATAACTTTATAATCTTTATATATAGGTATATCTCATGTGCGTGTGTTTGTCACTGAACTCCTCCTAAACGACTGGACCGATTTTTACAAAATTTTTTAGGTGTGTTGAAAGGGTTTTTGAGTATGGTTTAGATACACAAATCTGTCGGGCAATTAGTCAACTATAACAATAAATATTGCTTACTATAATACAACGGTATTTGCAATAAATTTGAAATAAAAACAAAATTTAAACACTTGACAAATTCACGAGTTATCAAGACTCTCAATTCAAACGAACGAATGAGAATATATGATAGGTAAGCCTGTGAACTGTTCTCCATGGAGTGGTGTTCGTGATAAGAGTAACCCCTGGGTCAGGCCGGCGACAGGTCCACCGATAAGTAGGATTTACTTCGTTAAAAGGTACCCTAATCGGGTCATTCCCATTCGTTATGGTACGGTCGTAAGCCTACACCGCGCTGGATATTTTATGCCCTTTTCGAATTGACCTATTATATGATATGGAAGCTTAGAAGGCTATATCTAAATTGCTGCGAATGAAGCTATGAAAATTACACACCCCTTTCTGTTGAAAAGTTTATGATATGTTGCTAGACTAGTCTTTACGAGTATCTTTCTTCTTAAAAACCATTTTTTATTGAATTATTATTGCAGTAATCGTGTATTATTTCAGTATATATTATAATGTTTCTATTAAAGTCTAAGTTAGTATTTTAAAAACTTAAATCTAAAATCAAGAACACACTGGTTTCAAAAGTTACAAATAAGTTTTAAGTGGTAGTTAGTAGTTAATTATTTATAGTTATTGTTATAATTTAATATTATTCTGTGAAACAGCTTTTATTGTAGTTAATATGTATTATATGAATAAATAGTTACAGGTATAAGCTTCAGCTTTAAGAATACCTACTCCTACCATGTAGAGTATAACTATCCTAGCTCTACATGAGTTAGCAAAGTTATGCTGCTGTGTAATGATGGCCGACGCCATATTTGTAACCAGATATACATAGGTACGTATCTTCTCAAGGGTATAAGGTTTCTCATTTTATTGAAGTAAAACTTCTATACGCGCAGTTGACATAGGGAAGAACCTGGCGAGAGCGTTACAAAAATGACACGTCGAGCGAGAGCAATGGAAGCTGTAATTCAAATTAAAAATTCAAATACGTTTTAAGTAAAACTTTTTTTGTATTTGAAAATAAATAACATATGTTGTAGTAGTAGGTAGGTAGGTAAGATGATACTCATGTTCCAGTAAGTTTCCTTAGTAACTCAATCATCATTTTAAATAGCTTATTTTCCTCATTAACATTTCCAAGGTTTTCCAATGTATTTAATTTTTTGCTTTTTTCCAACCAAATTTATATTCTATAATAAATAATGCTTAAGTTAAATAAATCTTACAATTTAACCTTGGGCGCCAAATAAGGTAGATGATAAATGAGTTATCTTAAAAATAAATTAATAAACAAATGCCTTAAAGATATTGGCTTGTGTATGTAAAGTGACGGAAGTCATAAATAAATTGTGGTCCAACGGATTGGACTGGTCGTAAAACTGTCTAAAGATCTCGCGACGCTAGAAATATTGTAAAATAATTACTCATAACAATATTTTTTTTTATGATATAGGAGGGCAAACGAGCAGCCGGAGCCATTTTCATGACTACCGACGCCCACAAACATCCGCATAGAGGCTATACAGATGCGCTGCCTTCCTTTCTCCTCCCACCTCCATGGGCCACCGGCTACTTACACACCGCACGAAACGCGATATGTTGGCAAAGTTATCTAAATATAATCTTCGTCGGGTTGTCTAAATCTAATTTTCCTAGCTGTCTATGGCGGCCATCTTTATTAAGACTAGCCATTTTTAAGTGCACAAATATGCACAGATACAATATATATATATATATACATATATATATATATATACAGATGTATTCCTTCACTTAAGAATGGGATACAATGGGATAGAGAATATTACATAAAGGTAATGAAGTTTTTTCCTTAGTATGTTCCACATAGGTACTCTGTAATATATTTCTTTAAAGAATTACAGACTAAAGTATATTAAGATCATCTCTCAATCTCAATTTATTTAATTAACCATAGTATCTACTCTATCTAAATACATGCAAGTTTCTTATTACACTAAGCAATTTACATACAAAACTTAAGATAACAGAAGAAATATACAATATTCTGACTTCCCCCTTTCCTCGTAAATATATTTAATCTCTCACGAATATAACAAATGTAAAACTTAGTGAGATAGTTTGTTTGTTATTCAGAAATAAAGACAAACAAGGATCCCTGCTACTTACTGTATAAGAGCACTACGATGTAATATAAATATAAGACACAGAGATATTCACATTACTTTTGTTATACATACCATATATACATATATATACCATACATGATTTGCCTTTTCAATTTTAACCAATCATATTAACGATGAAAGATGCCTCTGATTACGTCAAATAAAAGTGTGGAATAACATTGTTAAAAGATTTTAATTCTGTTGAGTTAGAAGCATTATTCTTCTGTGTTTTACGAGGTTACAGACCTCTGTTTTTGATCTGATTCCATCATATATTTTTTCGTGTTCCTTAGAAAGCCTAGACAGAAATATAGACAGACAGACGACGGATTTGTTAGCTTATTACACTAGTAAAACTAGGACAGTCTAGCAGCAGATGCGAAAGTTTTCTGACGCCACAAACCTTGTCCCACCACCTGGTCAAGATCGACTATTGCAGTAGCAATAAAATTTGCATCAATAGAATTGTAATGTCATTCAATTCTCTAAACAACCCTACCAATTCTCAATGAAATACTATTGCAGTAGAAACAAGACATTATAAAGCCACAGAATTTCAAAATGTCGTACCAACGACATCGCAGTGCGGGTATATTAATAAAAGAACAATTCAATTGTAATTAAATCCACTAAATGTACGCTCAGGTGTATTAAAAAATATTATAATGAATTTTAAATTTGATAAGGTGGGAAGTAATGTGTTTACAGTGCATAAAAGCGGCCACGGGCTCGTTAACGGTGGCGACAGCGTATTTTAATTAGTAATACATGAAAATGCTTTGAAAGGCACGCGGGATATGTGAGCGCACATTAAATGCCAAATTATAATGCAATATTAACTTGTGTACACCCCCTTAGCGCAGTGTGTTACGTTGTTTAATTTTGCTAATAGATTGGAAGGTTAATAATATTAGTTTAATATTTTGCTTTTTTCCCAAATGCGTCTGAGAGAGAGTCTTTGATGAGTGCGCATGTCGATTTTTATGCTCACCCCTGCAACCCAAACTGAAGCATTATATCGTATGAAGCATCGTTATATTCGTCTTGATAACGCTAGTAACTCGCCTATTCATGATCTAATTTAATCTATAGATTAGATCAGGTCAACAATAGGCTCGTAGTAGACTCAGAAAAACTATTGACCGGCAATATTTATTTTTTGAAAACTACATCTCGTCCGCTCGGGCAGACGTAGTGTTCTGCGAACTGTTCTGGCATTTTGATGATCGTCATGCAACACCAGGACCTGGTTGGATACAGTAGCAGAATATCAGCTATCTTTGCATTTATTTAAAAGTTAGTCCGTAGGGTAAAGGGAAAAGCTGATGAAAACAAAGATGAGAAACTTGCTTAGATATCGAATAGACATATTAAAGACATAATATTAATATAGGAAAACCTATTGCTAACCATATCTCCTTTATAAGATCATTTAATTTAATATGCCAGCTGCACCTAGAATTCCGAAAATCCACTGTGTTAACGTACTAGCAAACGTACCTACTAGATAACTGGCAAACTTAGATAAGTTTCCTAATTCTCTGTGTCTCTACTTTAATTTATACAATATTAGCTGTAGGTATTTAGGTATATCGCGTGTATTGTCTCCGTTTTTTAACAAGAATGTTGATAAAGGCGTACTCAGTGTCCCACCGTAATAAGTAATAAGAATAAATATTATACTCACCATTAGGTAAGTAATACAAACATCCAATAATTTTCATTGTCAGCCTCGCTTACTATCTTGTGAATTGTGCGCAAATCGTTTTCATGTGCCATGAAACAAATGTTTCGTGTCCTCAATCGGCGCTTCAACGACAGAAGTTAGAATACAGATATTAAGATTTCATTCCCGCACTCATAACGACATTAATTAAAAGCCCTACAATCTAATAAAAGATAACTTGACAGTGAGACCAAATGCTGCATTCATAAGGAAAACTTGGACGATTAAAATTCCTCTAACGAGTGCGTACCATCTCCTTTAATAAATACGGGGACCCTTCTAATTTCCCTCGGAAAGATTTAAGTGGCATAAATTTTGAAGTCTGAAAAGAAACTCTGCGAAAGAAGATCTTGTACTTTTTACGATGGAGGATCCCATTCGCCCCTCGAGCGTCGACTTGTCTCACTTTTAAATTAAATTTTCACTCCTAATTTGAAAGTATAATGTCATTTTACTAGAATTCCGTTATTAAAACTTTTAAATCATTCGCCAGTTCCTTCTGTGCGCGTTTAGGGCGAGATCATGTGATTTTTTAATCAAAATGGGATCACTTCTAGTGATTTTTTACGACCGGCACTCCGTCCGCATCAAATTGTCATTAGCCACTTGCGTATCCGATATTGCTTTTCTTTCCAAACTGCCGCCATTTCATTATATTATTTAGCCCCTTCCTGGCGGTGCGTGTTTTTCAATAATAATATTTACCCATCCGTGAAAAAGAATCAATAACAAAATGTCCGATTCAATAAAACTACTTTATCGGATAATATTTTGGTTCAGTTATATTTAAATTCTATCTAAGAATTAATATTCGATTCAATGACCTATTTCACTTTAAACAAACGTGACAAAAGAAAGTAAATTCCGTTTTATGTGACGTTGAATTTGATTTGAGTCCTTGACATACAGACACAGTTCAGACGAGGTTTTATAGACCATAAACATTTTACTAGCTCGACCTTGTGTAGGGTCTACCAAGAGGTCGTTGCACTAAACTTTACGACTTAATCTTGTTTGGGGAGTCTCAACTCTCAACAGATGATTGACACTGATTTATATTACTATAATAAAATAAATTATTGGAAGATTTACGTTTCAATAAAATTATAATTTATTCGTTCTGTTTTTATAACTCGTTTAATGGAATTGACTTTTAATAATGTCACTTCTAACGATCTTTTGAGCTATTTAAGCCTAGTCTTCTATTTAAAAAGAAATATTAGCACATAATCACGAGCGACAAGCATGATTAACCTGCCTCTATATCTCATGTCAGAAGATGTACCTAAACTGTACAATTGAGCACCTATTTGGCTTATTGCCAAAAAGCCTTCCTATCAATGACCCGCACTATTTTTTGTTTTCAGGTAAACCTTACAAAATCCTATTATAACTAAGAAATGGGCCTCAAATGCTTTACCAACCAAAAAAGGCAACATTTAATAAATAGTTACGTAAAAAAACAATGTCCAAGCGGAGAATTTCTTTTCAAACAACACTTATAAAGCATTGCGCAAAAATAACGGGTTCCGTTACAATAGTGGACATTGAATGAAAGGGTTGTTTTTCTTACGAAGGCAATAAAAGGGTTCGAGGGCCAGTCATTGTCGCCATTTCTTTATTATTCTATGAACAATGCCTTGTACGTCTTGTGCAATATTGTCTGTTAACGGATGTTGGATCCATACTGTGCTGCGTTTTTTTCTACTTCTTTTGCCTTTTTTACGGATTGTTCTGAATTTATTACAGAAATAAAGCAGCGTAATGCAGAAAGGCAAGTAAAATGTTGTTTGAGTATCATTTTATATATATCTACAATTTATAAAATACTTTAGATGTTGGTAAAAGAAATGAATACATTAACATGAACACATATGAGCAGTGGATATTAATGATTCTTACTTTTTTCATATTACCTTTGAATCATTCTTGTTACACCAAAAACTTTACAGTACAGGACCCTTCGAAAAAGATGTCGTGACATAAAACAGCAGATTTTTATTTGAGTTTTCAGAACCCTTCAATTTGTAGCGGGTAACAAGATCCTTTTCGTAGATCCTTCCAATAGATTTTTGCTGCAAATATGTTATTCCTTTTAGTGTTATTTTATATTTAACAGAATTACTACCAACACAAGTTTAAATTACGATTTATGCCTCAATCTTTGCGTATGAAATAAGACATTTTTAATTTTAGTTTCCTTTTAAAATTGAATCACTATTCAGAATTTCAATATAAAAACATACTTTTCTTCTTAATTCTTCAGCATTCTTAAGTGTCAAATAATACAATTATTATCATAGGTGTAGTTTGTTAGTTTAAGGTACACTCATGCGACAAACATCCACAGCAGGTTTGATTAAAATATAAATTGTAAATAATCGTATTAGGTGGCTATACTTAGTTATTAATTCTACTTCAAGCGATTTACGAGTTTAATCTTTATCTTTCTTATGTACAATATGTTATTTCTCGTGCCGATACAAAAAATACATCTAAATGACATTGGGCGTTTTTTACCCGATTTGTTAAAAGTCGCGAACATAATCCAAAACATTTTTAAATGATAGTGTTTACAATCATATTTAATATTGTGTAGTTATTTTGATTCACAACAATGGGAAAATGGAGATAATTAGTAAAAT
>LUGF01024203.1:865613-881009 GCA_001625245.1 Calycopis cecrops
TCCGAACGTGGCCCCCTTCAAAAAATCCCCGCTCACCCCCCACCGCTTAGAATGTTTCCAATTCATCACGAGACTCCGCCCTTGACAACTCTATATGAGAATGCCGCGGTGAGTCCCTTAACGCTGTATCGATAGCTCACTGTCAGAAAACGTATTCTTATCCACTGAAATTATCATAAAAATAATTCCATATCGCATGGCTACTTTATAAGCGTCAAACAGTGAAGATAAAATATCTTCGCTTTTGTCTTTTGATAACTACAAAACAACTTTCTACAATCTAAAAGTACATGTGCTTTATCCATTTTGAAACACTGAATAAGTTTTTGTGTTGGCGATATCCCGATAACAGATCCTATTTTGCAGTTTTTTTTAATATCTTTTTTTATACAGTGATGGGAATCAAATTAAAAACAATCATAATTTATAGGACCGTATATCGACGTTATGGCCTGGCAAACGTCATAACGTTTTGTTGATTGGGTTGAATGTGAAAGCACATGCGTAAAGGTATATTATGAAACATAAATGAAAAAGTTCAGAGTCATATGTAACAAACCTTTTTGTTGATTACGTTTTTTTTCTTTTTTTGACGACTATATTACGAGGAACAGGATTCTTTACCTGATTCGAAGTTTGGTCCGTCTTAAATCTCACAAAATCTTACAAGGTAGCCGTCACTACGCGCTGGCCATTTATTCTTACCTCTGATTAAATATTTCATAGTTAATACAATTATGAAATTGTACAAGCAGTTTTTAATCAAATTAGTATTTAACATGTAGCTAATAGCTTTAGTGCGCCTTTAATTAGCTTGATGCATTCGTAATGGGCGTTGTGTATACATTGCTATATCGTGGTACGTGCCTAGCTCAACATCAGCACACTCCCAGTTTAATTGCTTGGCACATTTAGTGCATATAAATTGGTATTCACTGCTAACCATTGAGAGCGTTTACAGTAAATAACAACGTACAACAACGTATATCTGTTTAATGCCCACATTTGTGTTTCATATGCGTTTTTTAACAAACTTTTTTATACTCTATGTGAATTAAAACAAATGTGTAGTTTATTTATATAAATGTGCCGTTCTTGCCGCTTGCAAGATTTACATTTCCTAAGGAACTTTCTGTTTATGTCTACATCTAACAAAAAATCCATTCATCTTAAAAAATACCTCGATAAGTTTATTTATACAATGAAGATGAAGACATATAAGAATAATGTGGCAATAAAATTATTACTGTAGCATTTTTATTTAAAATATTCTAAACACATAATTACTATACTCATATACCTACATAAATCACAATGACTTCTACACTTACTATTAAAATTTTAACTACAGAACGAATAAAAGACAAATATAAATATTTGCAAGCAGATGAATAAAGTAAAAGCAATGGCAATAAAATTCTAAGTAAAGAAAGGGAAGAAATGTCGTTACTTATTCAGCTGGCAACTGCCGACGGGACTCCCGTTTCATTTCGAATTTTTAAAAATTCGCCATTTGGTACCAACTGCTATACTTTTATTTATATGTTATAATAAAAGGTACATTTTAAATTGTAATGATTATATAGGTTATATTATTTCTAACGCAATGATTATATTAATTGTGTTTAGATGTAAAACGAGAATAATAAAGTAATCACTGGTATTTCATCAACAATCTTTCGCGTTAATTTAGTAGGTAATTGCAAATGTTTTTTAGGAGACCTTTTTTAATTAAAATTTTAATTACACAATATACATACGATAATAATTTATTTCACTTTTTTTTTTGCTGGATCAAAGAGACGTTTAGGCTAACAATACCCATAGATATCCACATTGCCAGATAGGGATGAGTTGTACCTAGATGTGTTGGTCTATGGGAGAGGCCTATGTCCAGCAATGGACGTCCTCCGGCTGATGACGATGCTGATTATGATGCTGATGATGATGATGATGAGGATGATGATGAGTTGTAGATATCCGCTTCTCTACCCTTAAAAGATGGCAAAGACAAGGTAAAAACTCCAATGAATTTGCATCATAATGTCATCCCAACCATGCTTCCAGTTGAGCCTTTTGCAGCTCTAGCTTCTGACAAGGTACGCTTAATGCGGCAGCGCAGTCACAGCAGCTGTTATATTATATAGTTTAAGGGAGATTTGCCCGGTCGCACCATTCTAAATTTTCTGTAACGTACACATTAATATATGATGGATTTTATAACCAAAATATAAGCGCGAGCCAATAAAACGAACTCGCTAGCTTCTCGTACATCGCACCAACATACAAGAACACCACCAGCGCGGGACTAGTTTATTTGCAATAAAGAAAGTGGAATCCCGGGCTGCGCTCCAATTACCGGGATATACGTGGCAATCCCGGTGACGTGTGGCTCGGGCCCGGGACGGGTTGGCAATTATACATATTGCGAGAACTGCCTCTCCAATGAGAATTTATGCCTCGTGAGCGCTAAACGACCCGATAAATTTACTAAACAAATAGATTTGGCTCCCTGTAAAAGAATTATTGTTATGTATACACTTACTGAATTAAGTGGATAGGTCATGATTATAACACTTCTATCGATTTATCTACCTTTTGTAAAAAGACGCGAAAGATGACGCAGGATCTATCCCGCTGCGTCACCAAAATACCTACATGCTTCGAAAATAGCACAATGCCTAAATTCGACCATGGATAGTTTCTGTACAAAGCACATTGCGCAAATAATGCTGCGAGCTCTTGGGTAGTGTAATTCCATTAAATAACCTCGCCTGTTGCCGAGGTGACTCAGTTGCCAAAAACGCCGGGGTTCCCTCACTCAGGGCAGCAGGGTCTTAGTTCCGAAGTGGCAGAGACTTAGGATTCTCTTTGGATCAGAGATACCTACCATACTTTCATCATCAGTTTCTCCTCGCAGGATGTTCTAGTGCAAAGTAAATGCCATCGTCACATTAAAATTACACATATTTTCAGATATTCATGAAGAGAATTGGTTGTGAAAATTGATTTTTTTTTCTTTCAGTTGCTGCAACTGCGGTAAACTCGCTGTAAGAAAATAGATAAAGTACATTAACAATGGAAGTGACAAATGAAGTGGCGATGACGCACGGGAGTAATTATGACTGAAATAAACTGCAATAAAAAATCCTTAATATAAATTTAATTAATAAACAAATTTAATAAATAAACCTGAAAAAAAGGAAATGGTAAATAAAATTGAAAATCTCTTTTCATTGTATGTACAATAATAGATACTATTAGACATAATTTTAGTTGCAGTTTAACCTATTATTTTTAAATCAAAATGTAAAATCTGTTTTACAATGATGATAAAAATAGTCTTATCAAATCGGTGAAACTAATATTGATGTTTATTTTAAGGCTACGCATGAGTTGAGAAACGCATTTCGCTGAAACCCAAAAGAAGGAACTGGCTTAGGCGGAACCGCTCCCCAGAGGGGCATATACGTTTTCCAGCATATCTTATTGCCCTTTTGTTGATACCCCCGGTCGTTAGTTTCATCGCCCGGGGTCAGACGGAGCGGAATATTCCGAATGCCCAACTGATGGGGTTACTTCATAAACATGAGTGAGTACATTGTCATTTTTAAAATTTACATACATTTTCATTTCTGCGTCCTACGGGAAAGGTAAAGTACAGCTTGCCGGTATTGAAGACATTATTATCTGATGACACGGTACACTCCGAAGGGTTCCTTGTCAATTTCTTACACATTCTTGTATAGATCTATGACAGATAAGAGCATAAGAGATTTTTATTTTGATACTTTAACTTTGTAATTATAATTTGATCACGCTTTTAAAGCTCAAAATATTTAATTCCTTTAACTATTATATATAATATTATCTATAATTTCATAAGTATATACTTGAAGAGTCTTTTGATTGATTGAGTCTTTTGATATAATTTGAAAAAATCAGTTACAAGTATAATTCAACAAGAACAATAATTCTCATAAGCACTCACTCACAAGCACACACATGCACACTTACACACACCCACACACACACACACAAACACATTCTTATCTAGATAGTCTGTATTCACTGCTTTACTCTTTATTATAAAAAATAAATCCGTTATTGGATGTATGATTAAAGTAAAAGTAAATATTGTAACTAGAAAATAAGGTCTGTGGATTTTGCGAAATAAATAAATAAATAAATAAAATAAATAAATATATATTCCTTCCTTCTAAATATACGTTAATAAAACATTCCATAAACTTTTAACATTAAACTAAGCTCTCTAATTAGGTATTCCAGACAATCCCAGCTGAGACGGTGTTATTGTAAAGGATTAAAACATTCAAATCAAACAAACGCCAATTTCGGTAGTGGGGAAAGACAACCCCTGTCTTATTTATTCATCGGAAGGAGAAACTTGTTTTGTTTACTCCCCTCGTGTGAGGGAGGTCAGAATAACGCTTCGGCAGCAACTTTGCCGACTTGTAACCCTAGGCGATATTTTTGCTTGTTTTGCTGCAGTAAATCTACGGAACGAAGAGTTATGTAGTTGGCGATATCATCTTGTTTATATTGGAATAAAGAGGATAATGTATATTTACTTACCTGAGGGAGTGTCTTTTGTTTCTTTGATACAAAACTCATTAATCTGAGATAAAACTTGGATGTTTTGGCTCGTTTTTGGAAGCAAATAATAAAATTTTGTTTTTTGTCAATAACGCTAGAAGGTCAAGCCTCAGTTAATTGCTATAGTACTTAAATAGAACATTATGTTTTGATTTACAAACCTTATTAAATCTAAACGACAAGAATGTATTGAGGAAACATTTGTCAATGAGAGCATCAAAATTACACTTTAGCTCTGAAGACAAATCGATATCTTTCGTAGTTTAATAACAATACCTAGTTACCTAGTAGTTTAATAACCATACCTTTTTTTATTGAAATCTACCACAGGATTTGATTTCCAAACCCTAACTTCTTTAGGTTTGGTCTAGTGAATTTTCGTTTAGGTTTACCTACTAAATATCGACAAGATAATTACAATGCATGCATCAGAGAAGCTTGAGAACTAAAGTCTCTTTTTTGGGGCCGTAGAAGATTGGTTTGCGAACACTATTACATAAAGACTGCAAAGGTTGGAACATAATATGGAGACAATTTCCCGGTTTTTCTGCTGCGGATTCTACGTCTAGGCTCCGCAGATGACAAGAACCGGGGAATGTTAGAAGCAGGTATTTTATAGGAAAAAACCACGAGAATATGGAAGGAAACTAACTTGGAAAATGAAACATAATATAAATGGTGCAAAGTATAAGAAATTGTAGAGAAGACTAAACACAGCAAAGAGTTGTAATACCGAGAAATAAGAAGAAAGCCAGATAATATTTTATCTACGCGTAGTTGTCGGGAGTTACCGCAGTTTCGCTTAATTGGTCTAGGTTTAGCGTGTTTGCTGACGAAAGTACTTCTATTATTTTTCCTCACTAACGCCACTGAAGATTTTACTTCAATACCAAAGGTATGCAGTCAGAACTCAGAAGCTAATAATACTTATTTCATGCCAATCATATTCAATAGATGTACCTAACCTAATCCCAACTGACAATTTTTGTCCCTAGCCTTATAATGATCATGGCATAAGCAGATCAAATTATCTCGTGATATAAAAGTATATTTTTTATTTTAATTTAATCTTTGAAAATTAAGTCAACAGTTCGAGAAAGTAGAAGAATAATCTTACCAAGTTGGCATCCAAATAGTCTTAGTTGCAGCTTTCATATAACCTAAAATCTAGGAACGTAATGAAACACCACCGTCGCGAGACGGCTAAGCCGGTGTCGTCTCGACATCGCACAAACTTTTGTCCTGCACAGGTGCTCAAACTTTCCTAGTGCTGCTATTATTCAAACTAAACTTCAAACTTTACGACTGTCTAATGTAATAATGGAATTTGCATAAATGGCTTTTCGCAAGCTTCATATTTACCTACTTAGATAATTTTATATTAGTTAAAAAAATATTTTGGGAAAGATTAATAGAGAATAGGTTAAGAAAAAAGTTTTTTAAATGATAGGTATAATTTTTGAAAAAAGTGTAAATTAAATTATATCAATTATTATAGAATTTTTAACCCTTGCAAAAGACAGAAACTTCATCAATAATTATTATACAGTGTCATATTAGGTATATGTATCAATGTGTCAAATTCATGGTGTGTTTTATTTATTGCATAAATGTACTATAAAAGCATTATTATTAAAAAATACCCCAGAATCATGCATTCGAGGTCAAGGGAAGCGAGGAAGATTTTTTTTTAATTCTAAATTATTGAAGGGGTCTCGTTCTGCGAAACGGGGGTATCGCAGAAGGCAGAAGGATAATGCAGGATTTACTGACGGACATTCCCTGTATGATCCGACTCGACTTTGGCAGAAGTCGGATGACAAGTCGTTATAATTTAGTGGAGTGCGTTAGTTGTAAGTACGGACCCGGCCTATAATTGTAGTGCTGCCCCAGTTCCGAACAGGTCCGTAGTTACCAGCCCCGCATATTCTTGAACGCAGCTACGGAACTCAAAGAATGCAGCAGAATACTTGATTAGAATAAAATTAGATAGGTTTACCCGCTATGATCGGCAAACTTATCATGGATGAGTCAAAAATGCTTTTTTCACATTAAAATATATTTGAACTTTTTAAAGTTCTATAGATAGGTAGAGTAATTTTATTCATTCTATAGAATGAAAGAAAAACCATTGCAGATTTAATAATCTATACATATTTTTAGTATAACGAATATTAATATTTTATTATTATTAAATTTTGAACATACTCGAAAGAAACCCCACAAGGAAGAGTATATCCACTTATGATAGAAATATTTCATTCAATACTGATGTTACAAATACCATTGATTAAAGCAGTGGCTAAAATCACGTAACTAAAGTGCCACCACGTTGAGAACCACTGACTTTTGTTATTCGAACCCCAGAGCTACCCTTTTTAAGGGGATTTCTTTATGTTGTGAGAGCTCATTCATAGCGTCCATCAAGACGATTCCGAGCGTCGTTACGGTCGCGGCAAATGTACCGAAATCATCGCTTCACTGCCGAGCTGCTTTCACTATTACCAACATATTGTACGTACTGAAACTCACTTGATATTGTACCTACGATATTCGTTGCGATTTGCTGCCGATACGAAATTTTACTGGCGACAAGAGTTTTGTTTTTATTTCTATGAATTTTACAGCAGTTTTAAACCATATTTAAGTTCTAATAACGGTATTCTTTCTTTATTTAGTCTTTTTTTGGAGTATGACAAATGGGCAATGGAATAGTGACCCACGCGTTGCCGAGCCGAAGACATAGTCCGCATATGTTGAGAATATTTAGATGCATCGTCTTTACCTCCCATTGAATAAATTTTGGATTCTGCACTAGAAACTTTACATGATACTACTACTAGAACTTTAATATAACTGGCATTTATCGTTTATAAGTTATTAATACTGTAATACTTTGGCGAAATAGTATTATTGTATTAACAGTAGGATGTATCACGTAATTCCGATCCGATGATAGAAGTAGGTACATTGTCTAGCTCAGTACATGTGTTTTGAAAGAACCATACTTCTTAATCGGACCTACCAGTCATGTAGATTCTCTGTCGTTCTTTGGTGTTTGGCATCTAATTTTAAAAGCCTTCGGTGGTATTTATATCTTGGTAATATAACATATTATATTAGAGATAATAATAAGATATGAAGACCAGTGAACGCTGGAATCTACATACTTCCGTTTGATGTAGATAAGAGCGATATGCGATGCGATTGAGCGAGCGATTAGAAGAAATTGTACCTACAGATACACTTAGTAAAATAATCTTGATTGATAAATCTCAAATAAAAAAAAAATCAACAGTCTAAAGAATGTTGAAGTTTTTAACAAGCAGCAAGAAATAAAAACAGAACCTTCTCAGTTACTTAATAATTATTATTGATGTCTATAATATTTGTTAATGCCTACACCCATATTTTATTTTTTTAATCATTTTCCGCCTTATATAAATAAATACCATTTTAAACTAAAACAAAAGAAAACATTTGAATCGTACAAATAATTTCGTTTATTAATTTCGCCGAGAAAGGAGCGATGTCGAATGTTATTAGAGTTTGTGGACATTTTGTGGCGGCAAATTTAGTTTTAATAAAGGCCGCAATAAGACCGCAGCCGTCGCCCTCCGATATTACACGAACAGGCGCTAATGTCGCCCTGCCGTCGTTAAATTAAATATTATCATGTACTCGCCATTGAACGTCATTATATTACACTTAGAACAGTTAGGTTTTGTCTATGATGAAATACAAACATGTACCTAATGAAACAGGCTTTGATTACCCACACTATATTTTTTAAAGGCTTTTACTGTTATAATTACCTGACCTATTAAGTACCTATAATAATAAATGAAGTACTTATTATAACGTATTATTAGCCGTATAAGATTTTAAAATCAAAAATTAGGCAATTTCATAATCATTTCAGACATTGCACCTATGATTTTTCAAAGACTGTCGTTGGATCAATGGCGTTTTTATGATATAGGGTGTCCCCCAACAAGCAATCTAAGCTATTTGATGATTGCGCATATGCAGATGTATCTTCCTCATAGTATGCATTTACTTAACAATAACTTGAAGAGGTATCATGTGAGCAAGAGTTATCTTCCAGCTCGGGCTGGCCATGGGCTATAATGCATAATATCATTCTCTTCATGAAAAAGAAAAGTAATCACGCAATAACATATTATATCTATATAATGACCAAGCTTTTCTTTCTTTAACAACAATCGCAATACTATAGACTTAGTTAACCCTCGTAAATTCGTTACCCTAACGAAATAATGTACTGCAGGTCGGCTGGTCATTATGACCACACGATTTGCTATCCCCGAGAATGTCGCTAACTGTGTCTGACTTGTGTTAATCCGAAAATACGTGCGTTGGGAGATTATTGGCTGCAGATAGCATTTACGAGGATATTTATCTTGATACGTGTATGGAAAACTAATACAGATTTATATCATCGAATTAACATAAACAATGTTGATAAGTTACATATTTTCAAATGAGATAAAATAATATAATGCTGTTGTACGACAAATACAGATGTATATTATATAACCAATATAAATAATCTAAATTTTATATTTTAAGATGAAAAATAAATAGATCAAATTATTAGATTTATTTATTTTTCATCTCTCTCATTCAGTTATTTAAAGTTGCCAACTTTACATCAAAAATTTCAAAAAACTTTCATAATACATTGAAATGAATAATTTCAACACCTGATCAAGAGATTGGTGGACTGCTAAGTAAAAATATACGAACCTAATTTTTTTCTATAAAGTTAACAAGTTAAATTCGCTGGAGATTGTAAGTACCTAATAAGGGGCATAGAGCGAAGGCTCCAGTCCGGCACGTCGGCTTTATGGACCGTTAGTGCTACTGAAATCAATAAAAGTACCGGAATGTACAGCACATGCGCAATACAAACACCGGCTCCCACTGACTCAGCTACATTCATTTTATAGCCACTTATATTTGTGTCTATGACCACTTTGTACTCTCTACAATCTTTACTGTAGCTGGTTGGTGAAATTGGAGAAAAATATTCTGTGGGTGAATAATTCCCCACATATTTATGATTTACATTTGATTGTTTAAACAAATATCAATGGCTTGATAAAATATAATAATTTGAAATATTGTTAATTAATTAATTAATAGCATTGGCTAAATTTGAATTAAATAGAGTAGGACACTGGAATCTACCTAAAACAATTCTATTTATGTATATGGAATAAATTTGGCTATCATAAAATAATGTTATTAGAATTAAGATGAATAGCACAATTTGAAAATGCAATATCGCATCGATTATATAATCCAATAGCTTTGTATTCAACTAGCTTGGTTAGCTTGGCGGTGACAAGGTAACTTAAACAGATGCTGCTCACGAGGGCGTATGTTTAAAAACCGATTAAAATAATCCCTAGAACGGTAAAGGGTATAATCAAACATAAATGTCATTTTTATGAGTTGTCACTCCATCAAAGGCGTTTTATGGTATCTCTACACCATCAACCAGGTCCCTGCTATCATTGGTCTTACGACAAAGCTGATATGGCGTTTAACGACGGAACAATTAATTAAAAACCCATAAACGCCACGTTTATACACGGGAAAGCTATAAAGACTAACTTTTATAAGTCGTAAACGCGATTGTCGAGGGCAATGACGACGCCGCCAGTGACTCTGAAACCGTATCTGCGATGCTTTACTAAAATGCTTATGGGAATATAAAATGTGCCGTTAGGTACCTCACTTCAAACTTTCTTACTTACACTTTCCTTTGACTTCTACCCATTAGCAAGATGCCCTGACTTATTAGTAGCTGTGCCCGGCGGTTTCATCTACGTCGTATGATTAATAAACTTCAGCCCCCTATGTCACCCCCCTATGCGTTGAATTTCTAGTATTAGTTTATTATTATTTCTAGTATTAGGATCCTTTCGTAGTAATCATTTAAATCAGGAAAGTAACCACGGTACAAAATTACAAGTTCCTAGGTCCAATAATTACTGCTGTGTAATAAAGATTAAATTATTTATAAGTCTATCAAGTTGAAATTTAAAATGTAGACAGATTTTAAAACGAAGACATTGAACACCAGTTGGCGAAGACTGGTCCCTAATCGGTGAAATATTGGTTGAAAGTTTGAATACAAAAATCTAAACTTAGGCGGGTAAATCCGTGGGTGTAGCTTGTCAATTGTAAGTTAACTGGGGATTTGAGAGATGCAGCCATACATATGATCTATAGAAGTGATAAATACAAGAAATTGTCCAAAATAAAACATTAAATCACAAAGAACAAGACAAATATCGAATAAAAGCAATTCAAACCGTTGTTAGATGTCCCGTGAGGCGAATAAACGAGATTTATACCACAGTAAAGGAAACTTTGAATGAAAACTGTGAGATTTTTAAATAAACCATTAAGAAAAAGTTCCGGACCATTTGAGGCGGGTTATTATACCACTATCGAGCGCCATTGTTGACTCAAACTTGGATTCTAAAACGTTGATGTACAGATCGTGAATATGTCTTTCTTAGTTTTTTATCTGTGCTTTAAAATAATGTGACCTTTCTTATATTTTCGCATTCTATTCACGAATTGAGAAGCTGTAGGTTCTGTAAATCGAATTAAAAATAATTTGAAACTTATAAAGCGAATGATTTTAATTATTAGTGTAAGTAAGATAATGACAAATAATGTATAATTTTAACATATGAAATTAAAATCAGAGTTATTTAATTAATGAAGTAAAGTAATCAATTTTCTTCTATTTTAAATAAAATTGCATTTCCAATATTAAACATTAATAAATGAAGCATGGTGTAAATAACGATATAAATCTCAAAGAAGGAAAATATAAAAATATTGATCAAGTGTGAGATTCTAAAGTAACACACAAAATAAAAACAAAGTTCTTAATATCATATAAATTATTTTATTTTTAATGAAAAAGGATATAAAGTTAAATTATTATATAACTTTAACTCATCTTATATTGTTAAGTTGGGTAAGTTTCAGTCCATGGTTAAAGTACGATGTAACTTGTGCTCTAGTAAAAGCAATTCTCGGAAAGCTTGTTTTCTTCATTAAGACCAAGAGACTCATGCTCAACAGTGCGGAGTAAAGAGACCTGTTTGTGATTATAAAACAGACAAATTATATTACAGTTGATATATATAGTCTTCTATATAATTTTGTATAAATGTACCTGTAATATGTACAAGAGTGACTTTAAGAGGTAATGTGCAAGGAAAAAACTTCAAGTTGCAGTAATTGCGGATGACGGAAACCATTTGCTAACGATACGCACACACATTGGCATAACACACAGAGGCGCTTCCTCAACCTTCCTCCTTTCCACTCCAATAGGGCATGGGAAATGACAAAACGGGAAAGTCAGTGAGCATTAAGATACCTGTAGGAATCTTCTGGACAGTGCCTTTAATTAGGCAACATGGGACTACCCCTTACAAATGATAATCGATCGATATATCGTTAGCAGTCACTAACCATCAGAATTTTGTAATCAACCTTCTCTTTTACCTCCTCAATAAAGAATTACGCCAACAAAAGTTACTTTGAAATATTTAATCTGAACCTAAAATAAGTGTAACGTAAATAAAATGTAAACATCAGTGTACTTATGTGTAATAGCTATACCTATACTATGTAAACAATAAATGCATAAAACAAGAACTCAATCTAACTACATAGAACTATGTTATAAAAGAAATAAGAACGAAGTTATATAAAGCATAAAAAATTACGATCGGCATATTTCAATTTTCATCGCCCTTTCATAATTAATTTGAGAGGCTTTAATAATGGTTATTGTGTCACAAAAGTTTTAACGGCGGTCGCATCTAGAGCGATTTGAATTTTAATTCCACGGCCATGAGTCGATCGCGGAGATTTGGCCCCAAAGCTATTTTCCCTCCAATAGAGTGTTTGTAATCATTAATTTTTATGTCCCGACCGCATTCTGTGATTTCATAAAATATAGAAAGATAATATTAGATATACGACGGATATGATATGTATCTACTCTATTTAGTTTGTTCATTAATAACATATTATTGCAGAAAAAGATTATTAAAAAAATGTTTATGTTCTCGATTTTTGCGTGCACCACAAAATGTTACATGCCATACCTATCATGGCTTTCATATTACACGTTCATACGTTATTTGTATACGTTATTCTAATTATTGAAATAATGACATTCACGATAAAATAATCAATTAAAATATTCCAAATATTGATTGACATCAATAAATATTAATTGTCCTATAAAATATAAAATAGTGAGAATCTAAAGCTTTAAAATTAAAATTGTTATAAGGTACTATTTTATTTTATTTTATAAGGTAAACAGGCCCGTGGATTTGATGAATATGATAGGTGCATGTGTACAATATTCATCAACGTATCTGTAGCTCTACTTTTATTCATCTATTTTATAAACCGCACGAGACATGTCATAGTGACTTGTGTCGGTATAATGCAAGATGAAGCCTAACCCTATGTAAGCAGTTTTACGCACACGTTCCTTGTTTTATGTTTATCTTCCGAGTTCTCATTTCAGTGCTTCAGACAATTGCCATGATTGTTGTATAATCGTCTCAAATGTTCAATCTTGACTCCCCTTACCATTTACGAAGAATCGCCTAGGGCAATATTTAATAACTCAAACGAGCTCTTGTAATTTTGGTTGCATTAACGCCCTCGCTACATACGAGGGTTATAAATGTGATTAAAGTGAAATATTTACAGAAGAAAATGTTTACGTATTCATATTTATCAAGGATTTTAGCAAGTATTAAAATATCTAAAGTACATTTAGAAAAATATAAAATGTTTGTGGAAATATTCCTTTTGGTCACGTATTTTTTCTCTTATCTTACAACACATGTACAAACAGCGATAATACATGTTGTAAACTTCTTATGAGTATCATTAGTGTAAACTATCCAATGACCCGTCTAGATTACAAAAACGATAGGAACCGTGAATATGTAGCCATCCATCATTCAGACATTGCTGAAATACATATTTTTTCTGCCTTAAGTAACTGTTAAACATCAGAGCACCACGACGGATAGTCAAACCTTTCAAAGGACCGACGGTACTCAAAAGGCTTCTCTCGCACCAAATCTCTGGTACTTTGGAATAGTATAATATAATAATCTTCCTTGATTCTCCCTTCACCATGGCTACTATATTTTTTTAAATCGGCCTTTGGCCACCACTCGTTACGACTGCTGCTTTTTTTTGTCGGACGAAAACGAATTTAATCAGAAGAAAGTAGGAGTAGGAAATAATTCCAATTTCCCTCCCTAATCAAAGCGGGAGACAGTACAAGATTGTAGTTATTTAAATAAGCCACGAAGTAGATAGGCTACTTCTAACTAAATGGCTACTATGTGCCTAACCTAAGCGATATATTTATATTGGTTAGAAATCTAACGCCTTGTGCA
This sequence comes from Calycopis cecrops, assembly GCA_001625245.1. Taxonomy (NCBI): domain Eukaryota; kingdom Metazoa; phylum Arthropoda; class Insecta; order Lepidoptera; family Lycaenidae; genus Calycopis; species Calycopis cecrops. The sequence continues at coordinate 879,728 of LUGF01024203.1, forward strand.
ATCATTGTGAAAACAATAGGTAGCCGCCTAATTGTTATGTGACGTCATGTACATCTATTAAGAATTTAGAAAAGTTAATATATTAAGTCGTTTATTACTTGCAAGTTCTTTACGTGCCAACTTACGGTGTAACTCCATTGAAACTTTATTATTCATTAACGAAATTCCCTCATAATCTTCTTGAAATATATCCCTTTGGATAATTTAAAACTGTTTACCCAAGAACTTCAAATAAAGTAAAAAAACCATTTGTTTTGACAAAATGAATGTGTGTCATAATACGCTGAAATATTTTACGTTTTCATACTGCATGTTTTGGCAGAGTTTCAAAGTATTTTTGGCTCGAATTGCACTTCATGAATGCAGTCGCTTTTGCCATATCAAATATATTACGCCAATAACCATTATAGATATCGGGAAATAATTTTAAATGCCGAGACGTTACTGTTTGACCTAGTCAATAACGAAGTTAATTACGTTCATTTGGTATTCGTAAATTAATTTAAAATATTACATTTTCATATACAATGTTGTATTTTAAGCTGAAACCTGAACAATTCAGCTTCACTAGACATTTATAAGCTGTGGTTTATACTGAAAGTATTGAGTCGGACGCGTAGGTACTGTGGAGATGCACCGCAAGCCTAAACCTCTCCTTTCTTATGACACAGGTGCTCACGGGCATGGATGCTTCGATGCGTATCTGTGTCGAACCCGCCAGGAGATAGACGCGCGTTGCCATGAATGCCGAGGACACGGCCCAGCACACCCTTAAGGTATGGATGGATGGAGAATGGGCCGTGCAGTGTCACGATTTGTTAGCGGCGCTGGGAGGGATGAAACTCTCACACTCAAGCGTAATCTGCTCAATGCTCGAGTGACAGATCCTGGGAGGCGATGGCCTCCTTATGCGAGACGGTAATTTTCCAGAGGCGACCGCTAAGCGGGCCAGGGAGGTGGAGAATGACCTGACCCACGAACGACAGGTGGGAGTGCGGCAAAGGTGCTACGCGTAACTTATGTCGCCTCTATAACTGGGGCCAGGAGTTAGGATTGGAACCTGACCCTATTGCACGGCCCCAACGTCGGAAGGGCATAATCTAGGTTATCGGATTATCCCCACTGTTTTGGAGAAGTCCGGCCCGTCGCTGAGGTGCCCTGCTGCTGACAGATCCGGGTCACCTCAGTATAGGCGACTGATGGCACCCGCAGGATTTTAGTGGGTATTTGGTTTATTCGGGAGTCCCCCACACTCCACCGGATCTCACCCTCGGCCTCGGTT
>LUGF01024203.1:881348-900952 GCA_001625245.1 Calycopis cecrops
TATTCGGGAGTCCCCCACACTCCACCGGACCTCACCCTCGGTTCCGTAGCAGTGCGTAAATAAATTTCCACGCTAAAAAAAACTGTGGAGATATAGAGTGCCGGTTTAAAGTACGTTTGAGTAAAAGGAAGATCCTCATCACAATAGTGCACCTATCGCCATCAAAATGGCTTCCACTTAATGATAAAATTACAGAAATGTCTAGATGTATTTATAACACATTTCGTGGTATTTTATTACTTAGTATACTAACGAAATAGATCGCGACTAGGTATCCTTCACCGCAATACTAACTAAAGCCATGATATTTACCTACAAATTATATAATTGTTAGTTAGTAACTCTGAAGTGAAATGAATTCCGCAATAACTTACTAATGAATGAAACTTCTATATCAACCTACGTACCTGTCTCTGTCTTTTTATACTGCATAATAGACAGGAAGGTGAAACAGATCGCCATATAAAGATAACAAAAAACAGTCGCACGACAAAAGTCAAATTATATTTACGAAACCGTGAAAAAATTGCGAAACAAAATTGAAAACAGCTATTGTTATGTTATACGGACGGCTCCACGAGAAAAAGGCAATCTACATGGAGGGTTTGTACCGGACGCCCTGAGATGAGGAAATAAGAATTCATCCTTTCACGCCAGGGGGAGGAGGGTGGGAAGGGAGGCAAGACGGACGACGCCATTCCAAAAACCCATTATGCGAGCACTGGAGCTGTTTTCTATCTTGGAAAGCGGGCTCCGTCTCCCCTTCTTCTCTCCTCACACCCCGCGGATACCCCGAGTTTGTTTATGAAAATTATCCATTAAAATAGCTATGAAAGTAATGTTTTTCTCACTGCCGAAATTAATAAGGGAATTGATATTCCAGTTTCACTAATTTAAATTGTAAATTCATTGCGATGAAAACCTAACATTTGTACGTTAAAATTAGTTTTGCATGGGCATAGTAGGTAAATAAGCCTAAGATATTGTCATAATAATAAATATTAACATTAATACAATTGCTTTAAAAAATAAGTTAACAGGATAGATTGTGATAACAGTGTAGACTAACCAAAAAAAAAATAACTCTAAAAGAGATCACACATTATTAGAATAAAATATGGACTTGCTAATGTGTTAGCTAGTTTATTCTTGTTCATTTGTATTTACGGGTTTTATTCTTCGTTGGCCAAAAGAGTAACAAAGTATGAATTTGTTTGCCTTGTCATAGTTGTGTACATTCTACATAGTGTAATAGTTGGCCTTGTTAACTTTCTTTAAAGGAGAAATACAGTTGTTATCGGACTAAAAAGTGTTGATCTTCATAGATTTTGATTTCGGCTGATACTATCAGCAAACTAACAAACTAGCTATACAATAAAAATAATGTTCCCTTATTTTTTTTTCAGATTCCCAACTTTTCTACTGGAGTTGAGTTTAAACATCTCCAGATCGGCCGTGGAAATAAATATTTTGGGTCCAAAGATGTCTATGAGAATTTTCTAGTATCAAGTCATGGGACACCCATCGAAGATGAGTGAAATTTCAAATTATGAACTTTTCTGATAGTCTCCTATCTATATATTTAATAAAGAATCTGATTAACTTAAAATATTATATTATTTACTTAGGTACTAAATGTTTTAAAATGTAGTTATAAATATTAGAATATGTTATTTAATATTAAATATGCAAATATATTTTTCTAGTTTTAGTTTCATATCATTCGTTAATGTTTCACTTAACACTCTCATAGTTTTTTTTTATAATTATAGACAAAGTTACCATACAATCTCTTAGATTCATCGTATACTTAAAAAGTACTGCACTTAAACTTAAATGATTTAGTTATCCTTCACCCCCAAGCTTAAGGCCATTACAAATTAAATTAAAAAACAAAATTATTACACTTGAACCAAAATTTAAATTCACATTACCCTCCCTCTTTATTGGGAAGTGAACCGTTTTCTTTAGAACAATGTTTCTATCCTTGTCCCACTTGTGTTTATCTTAACAGTGCAAAGAGCAAAGGAGATTTCAAGTTGGCGTTTGTAGCTCGATATAAAGAAAGATTATCCGAAGCCCCTAAGGAAGTTTGAAATTGCTTTTGTAGCGAAAAGGATTATATGTTAGTGCTACGCCGTAGCGGGTCTACGCCGCAGCGGGGCCGGATTCGGATATTGTGACGAACTTTTATATAAATATATGATAATGTTTTACATTATTTTTGTTTTATTTTTCTTTTATGTTATAATCATTAGCACATTATTAAATAGACATAATAGAATATTTTATTTAATTTGAAAACTAAGATATATATTATAATATTAGTTTTCAAATTAAATACTTTATGTTATACTTTATTATACTTTATAAATACTATATTAGTATCATTACATACCAACAAGATATTTGTGTGTTTTGGGTCTAAAACTGCCTCACTGAGTACCGACCGAACGGCTCTGTTTTATGTTACAATCGTTATTTTTTTAATGGAAATAAGACAAACGAACGCTCGTATCCTCTGATGGTATGTATCTGACATTCTCAAATATAAATGCAAGTTGTCCTAAACTGACCTTATTATTTTAAAACATTTATGCAGTTATATTGTACAACAGTCCTAAAGTTACATAATATACCTACGAGTAAAACTGTAAATGCAAGATTAAAATAAAATCCATACGAAATAACGCATATTAACTAAAGTTATATAAACAAACGTTCATTAGCAATTTAATACTTAATTTAGACAATCTGATATCGCAACATGGCACTGCCAGTGGTTGGGCGTCGAGTTTAATCCGGTAAAATCCGGTTCTATCCGGTTGAAGCCGGCAAAATCCGCCCGGGCCCGGGTGTGCAGCGAGCGATACGCTCCCAGCCTAGCCATGCGTTGTTAATCCCTATTTTAAATTCTGATAAAAGCCCCACCTGTACAGATTAACTGGGCACCTAATATTAGTATAATTTTACTATCCGAATTCAATAATAAATATTGCATTCAATAATAATATATGATAAAATGTTAGTATAAGTAATGTCATGAAATAATATTTTCATATAACTTGCAAATAGGATATTTAAGACATTCAAATGTTGATATATTTACAGGTAAGTTGATACTTTTGAAAAATGTACTTCTATGATATATCTTAATATAAAATATTCAAATTGTACATAAAATCACATTTTATTAAAATTATATATATAATAAAAATAGATATTAATTCTTCTTCTTCTACCGGCAAAATTTCCATTTTTAACTGGGGTCATCTCTCCTAATCGCTTTTCTCCAGAGATTGCAACTCTGGTTCAATTTCATTAAAAATAATTAAAAATAGATATTAATTAATTAAAATAAAATTTTATGTGCCATGTAAAATTTTTCATAATTATGTGTACCTATACCTTTTTGGATATGCTCAATACTCTTTTTTCAGACTGACTTAATTGTGTATGTGTTAACAACAGATGTTTTATTTTATGTGTTAAATATGTTTGGATGAAATATAATTTGGTTTCGCAGCTCTTATTTTATAAATAATATTATCTCAACTTAATATTATAATACATTTCTTTAATTCCTATAATTTTTCCTACTTAAAAGGAGCTAACATTAAATTATCATATTTTAAAATAAAAATAACAAATTTATACATTTGATAAAACGTTATTAAAAAATTAATACGATAAAAAAATACTTTTCAATGTTTAGAAGCGATTCAGAGATACTGCTTCTGAAATAAATTCAGCTATCGGTGTATTCCATCACTGATAAAACCAATAATGAATACAAAATAAAGAAAACTGCTAAAGATGTATATAAAAGATAATATGCATGTTAATTATCAGCCGGACTAAAATTAGGCACTTTACATATCTCTCCCATTACCATTATGAATTTCAAATCCTGGGATCGCGACCGAACGTAATCCGGCGTGCATAACGAGATCGAAAATGAAACATAACTCGTCGAGACGGACTATAAGGGCGATTAAGTCCATTAACATGGAGCATGGGTCACCGATACCCAGGAGTGCCGTCCAATCAACGAACCCTTTCACGTGTCATCCAAATACAAATGGCCCTGCAGATGTATTAGCATAAGTACACATTAGTAACGGAGCGCGGGTCGCATTGGAATGGTCGCCGTGTATCAGGATTCATGATAGGGCTCCCCTATACGCCCCCACTCTCAGATATACGGTAACGATCGTACCACAATACCATAGACAATAAATATAGCCTGTACGCGGCTGCATATGCCGGAGGCGCGTACAGCCACCCAGTACTAGTATTTGTATTGTTTATGCCACATTAAATTGTTACAATGTAGCCTGGTTATTGCCGAAAGCATATTCGGTTCGCGTATTGTTATGTAAGTTGGGTATTCGTAGGCGTAAATTGTTTCGCCCTGGCGCTCGCTATTTCTTATTAGTTTTCATGTACAACCAATAATTCGCATACATATTTGATGTTCGCCATTTTTTATTGTAATCGAATACATATTGGCATTTTCCACTTCCGCGGTTGTTATTTTTATATACCATCGCTATATCGGTTTACTATTGTTTTATGTAGAATAAGTGTGTGAAAAATATTAAGAGCGTGCAATCGATTTTGAGACAAGTATAACTTAAGTAGTAACTTGTGATCACATTAATTATTATTTATTTTATTGTCCATTAATTTATTGGTCATATTGTGTTTTTTGTCACCGACTTGATAATAAAGATATAGACTGAGGTTGCATGGGCTTACCTACACCAGAATCATTTTATTACAGTAAATAGAAATAGGCCACGTCCAATACCTACTATGAAGTTTTCGAGGAGCTTAAAACTATTCACATATTTAAATTAGTCTAAGGGCTGGTGTCACAGATTTTATTTACACATATCGAACATCAAACACTAGTTTTCGATCGACTGACACTATACCTAATAGTAATTGTTGAACCGGCTCTAAGAATATTATTGAGGTGTTAATTAACTAATTATTTAATCAAATCATGAGCCTTGATTAAATTACGGAACTAACCTAATTATATGAGGTTTTTTTTTATTTGGATTGTAGTAATTACTGTAATAAATAATATTTTTTTATATTATCATATCTTGATAGGAAAAACTATTTAATTTTATATTCCCTATATTATAATGTTTGGATTAAAAACTTAATAGTAAATATATCGTCATTGTAGTTATATTTTTGTTCAATACATTGCCCTTAAAATGCAGTTTTAGTTATTTATACTTAATTAGTTTGTTGTTTTACAAGCTGCTACATTAATATATAAACTGATTTTTAGGCTAACATGGTGTAAACAGATATTATTTTATTAATTCAATAAAAATAATAATAATTAATAATTAAAATACAAACTCTCAGATCAGCTATTGTGCCTAATTAATTATTATTTTACTCCAACAGCAACTACCGTAATAACAATACGTTATTTGCCAAGAGCACCACACCGACGAACTCTTACGCATTATATTTTTAATAACTTGGTATTTTTTTTAAATTTTAAATGGGAATTTAAAGTGTTCTTTAACTTTAATAGCATTGTAATTAATTTTATCATTCAATAAAATGTACAGAACAAGGCTTGCATGACTTCTATTCATTACTTTTGATGATTTACTATTTTCCCTTAAAGTGCAATTTGATAATATTTCGACCATTAGTGGAATTGTAAATGCCACCGTTAAAACATTATTTGTGTTATTATTAGTGACTAATTGCGAGAGGTAACTTAGCTGCCACTCTACGGAGGTATATGATAGGAGGTATAGCAGAATTGATGTGTAATAGTTCTCTTGGTGATCGAATAGGATGTAAATTTATATTCTGATGACTTAAAGAAAACATTACAAGTATGACTGCATCTGGCGTGTTTGATTCATAAATCAGACCGAAAGCGTCAAATGAAGCCATTAAAATTGAAAAAATACTTTAAAAATTTTTGGGAAGAAAAAAGTTCCTTCTCAAAGTTCAATCGAAACACATTCCGTTTAAGCGGCACCTGCTATGATATTCATATATAAATCCACGAAGCCATTTGAAATAACGAAGCCGTGAAAACAACGAAACTCTGCAGCCCGTAAATATCAGGGTACGCCTACTTGGCATAATTTTTGCCCGAACATCTAAGGAACATTTATATGCATAATGTGAAATAGAATATGAAATTTATGGTGGGAAGTTTATGTGAGGAACGTGTGAGATGCCATAAGGAGGCCCTTCTTCATAATCAAACACTTATGCTCACTTCAAGGGATTTTGAATATGTATTTTAAATTTCATGAATTTCCCAGATTTCATTTAGTAAAATGTATTATTTTCATGGTATAAGGGGACAAACTAGCAGTCGTGGACATTTTCATAACTACAGGCGCCTATAGATATAAGCTTTCTCCTACCTACATGGGCCAAATGGTGTAGATAATACTTTGTTTAACAAAAGTTAAACGATGGAGAATAAAGACTAAGAATGGAGCTAAAACAATTTAGCTCCATTCTTAGTCATGTAGATATTGAAAGATATGTAAATCAATCACGAAATAACTCACCAGTATTATAGCTGCGTTATATATTGAAATATGCTAGGGTACTATATGTATATGTGAGGATAGTAATTGTATAAGTATTGCTTAATTAGTACAGATTCGGTTTACGCTGTCTATGGATAAAATATCTTTGACGTAAACCGTATGTAGTTGATTGGTACAGAACAGAAGTGTAAATAATAACGATTAAATTAAATTAATGTTCTTATTTAACATAACATATTTTTTTTATTCTGTTGCAATATTTAACCTTTATATACTTAAGGTGTAGCCTGTAGTATATTATAAATAATTGTTGTTTCTACATTTTATAATGTATTCATTAGTAAAGTTGTTCACGTTATTATAAATCAGTTATTCACTAATTTAAAATTATTATTGCTGATTAAGATCTTTCTCAAAGTCAACCAAAAAACAAATATGCTGATCAGATTTGGTAATCACAGCAGATGTTTATATAGCAGTACTAGCTGCGCTCCGCGGTTTCACCCGCGTCTGTTAATATGCCGTGGAAATATCGAGATGAAAAGTAGATATTTCTCGATTCTCAGACCTATCCGATATGCACACTAAATTTCATGACAATCGGGATAGCCCTATCGGAAGAGTATGGTAGCTAACTTTGTGATACAAGAAATTTATATGTATACCAGTATATCACCAAATTATATTATTATATTATATCAAGCCCTATATTATATGTCCCATTGTTGGGCAAAGGCCACCTCAATTTTTCCCATTTTTCTCTGTTCAGTATATCACCATAATTTTGAGAAATTTAATACTATATGTATGTCTGTCTGTAGTATAGATAACTATATAGAAAAGTCGTCCATCGGCGACCGTGCGTGAAACGACCGCGCGCTCCGTTACACACCAATATTGCTGTATTTTGATACACTCGCTATTGGGAAAATTGCATTGTATTATTATACGAGTGCTTCTAAAATGTACGAAACATATTTCAAAACGTAGTCTTGGGGTTGTATGACTGTGTTATTAACCCTGTGGTAAACATACAATATGCTCGCATAGGTAAGTAAATCAATATTGACTTGTGCAAGACTTGTATGAAAGCATACATTTGTAGATTGTAGAGATATCTCTATCCCTGTCAACAGAATTGTGTCCTAATAATCTTTAATTAAAAACGAGAAAACAAGGAAATGTAATTCAGTATTAAACAAAAAGAGAAATAATATGGAATGTACCTACTTAATTGTCATGTTTCCAAAAACATGGTGTTTTGTATTTGGTATTTAAATAAGAAATATAGTTGATAGAGTGTATTGTTACTTTTTGATGGAAATTCATTTTATACCTTATTTTAGGTGTAATGTCTGTCATGTCATGTCATCGAAACCGGTGCTAGTTAATGTAAATTAAATTAATAAAAAGTAGAAATTGTATAAAAAACGTATATTATTTACAAGTCATGCCGAAATAATAGCCATTTACAATAAAGTAAGAGGCCTAAAAGAGAGAGTAATTCCTATATTACCAGTATAGAAAATACGAGTAGGTTCTAATGAAATACACAAATTAGTATTTGTACAAAAAATAAGTTTTCCTTGACGAATTTTGGGTATAAATATATGTGTCAGACACGAGTTATATTCCGGCGGGACGATAGTCTGACATGACCGGAGGGAAATTGTATGAATGACCGACTGCTTAACTTGCCCTTCGCGGTACGGGGTTGTAACCCGCCAATTCTCCGACTCCGGTATAACACTAAAATTCCAATAACATCTATTAAACCGGGACCTGTTATCTTCCAAAGTTCACTCTTTTACCACAAGGTAGATAACCTCCACAAAAGAAGTATCTTACCTACTACCGAACTTAAAAAAAAATCAATTAAGTAAATACCTATATGAAATCCCCATATTATATTATTATCCATATATATACTACTTGATATTGTTATTGCTTCACTGCCGGCAGTCGGGACGGCCGCTAGGGAAATTCAACAATTATATATTTGCATAGCTGACCCCTCTCGTATTAACACTGCGAACACATTCACCATTGTTATTCCATGGGAACGGTCAGCGCATCAAATACAAGGACATAACCCATAAAACTGAACAATGTATTGATATGAATATATCAATAGAATCAATAAGTAGCTAGATAACTATAATAAGTTGGTGATTGCAGATAATTAGGTTTTATTGTCGTTTGTGGTTTGGGGTCCAACTCCAGGATCAAACTCTTCGATATATAAAAAATCGGTGAAGACGGAATTGCACACAGAGTAGAGTACAAGACTCATATCTTATATGATTGAAAATCTTACATTTTATGAAATTAGCTACTAATTTGTATTAAATTCTGTATAACTACCAAATATTAAGTTTGTGATTTTTCATCTTTATTGCAATGTATTATGTGTTAACTAATTTCATATTTATAGGTGACTGGAAAGTACCAACGTTTCCTTAGCAGACTTATAGATGGTCAACGTGATTCCATTTAATTTTTTCTATATTAAATCCTTTATTATTTCCATTTCATATTTTTTACATATAACCGTATACAAAACATACTTCTTTTTTTATGGTATAGGGGGGCAAAGGAGCTGTCGGAGCCATTTTCATGACTACCGACGCCCATATACATCCGTATAAAGGCTATACAGACGCTCCCCTCCTTTCTCTTCCCACCTCGATGGGCCACGGGATACTCACACACGGCACGAAACGCGACAACACAGCTGTCACTTTACGCCGGTCTCGTGTCAGCGAGAGGTACGTCCCCGGTCGTGCCGGCTGAATTCGGTTGCATGCAAGCATACAGTGTGGCACTACCTCTTACAACATGATTCACCATTTGCGTCAAAAATATTAACAGCCGCAATCTGCGGCCTTTGCTAAAACAACTGAAATACCATCTTATTAAGCACCAGAGACTTAAGTCAAACTAAAGTTCAATGGAGCTTTAAAGTCGGTAAAATGTAAGATGCATGCTATTATGCTCATCATAATCTTAATTTCGAATGCGCAGTCGGGTAATAAATGGATCAAAATAACAAAAAACATTTAAATCATACTATTACTATATAATAAATATATTCGTATATTTAGCCAGTTTTAAAACTTATATATTACCAATTATGAATTACCACTTGAATTATCTCTTGAAGTAATAAAGCTTATTACAAAGTGTATTTCATTACGTTATGCCCCTTTTTAATAATAACCGAAAATAAAATACAAAAACTTACAGACATTCTGATATTGAATGCGATGTTAGAAATAGAAATTTACATTGAAATTATAATTATTCTCGCCATAAAGGGCTATGTCCAATGTCCATAGCGGGCATGAGGCCGAAATGTATAACTTCCGTTTTCCACGGCATTGGGCACAATTTGAAATATTTTACTGCTGTTGTAACGACTTGATGGCGATGCCGAGGGCTACTTATATATCTCTTTTATCTTTTGTCCCTCTCCCCTTTGCCCTCTGTCGGACGGAGTTAGCGGGGGAGTTTTTTTAGCCAGATTATAGACGACACGATTATCCCAGAGGCTTTATAGATGAGATTGCTTCTTAAATTGTTTGTGGAAATTAAGTTAAAGTACAGACGCTTATATTGCAGATTGAGGTCTCTCCTTTTTTAATTAGAAAATTTAAAAAATACTCGATGTATAAATGTTATTAGTATGAGTACTAACAATAATTTTACTTAGAGACTGGTATCAGTTTTATATACTTTATATGCTTCTCTTTAATAAAGGTACCTTCACGCTTACCAAACCGTAAATGTACCTCACTCGATGCGTACGAAGTCGGGGAAAAAAGTAATCTAAAATAGACAACTTTTATGTCGTGTGGTACAACTATCAAATGATTTTTATGGATGTAGTAGACAGCCAGTCACGTTCTTCTATTTGTAATACATGCGTAGATTTTTATTAGTATGTATATGGGCTAGAATAATATAAATATCTCATAAATGTACCCATCTGCACGCCAATTTTAATAACAGCATCATTTCGGCGATATTATATTTTAATATTGGTGATTTATGATGAACATTAATATCCTACAGATAACACGGACGAAATATATTAAGCACATTTTCTTCTTACAGGGAAATTGTTTTAGGTATGAGTCGACATAGAAGGCGACAGCCGACAGCGGTGGAAAGATGTCGAATGTCTGGTTACCACCAACCAACCTACAAAAGTTTTATAGAAGTAACACGATACTCCAGTTATGCAGTAAGAAACAACACAACTTCAAAAACAGTGAATATCTACTGATTCCCAGCGTTTCTTCTTTACTTTACGTGAATATGACGTATGGCTTCTACTTTTAGTAAGTTTTTTTATAAATCTTAGCAAAGGTTGACAGAGTTCAGTCTCACACCAGATTTTGCCACCATAAGCTACAAAACCACATGGTATAAATTAAACTAAAATAATTTAAATAAATAATAGATAGTACCGAATAATACCTACCTAGTGATCTAAGGAACCAACCGAGTATCATTTCATAATATTTTATATCATACGATGTAAACTTATATTAAAATTATCTCATGGATGGATAAACAGCTAGGCATATGAAAACAGCGTAATGTTGAGATAATTATGAAATTATCTCTACCGCCATCTGTTGATTTAATGAAGATGGTACTTTTATTTATTCGTGTAATTCTATAAGCAGTAAGTAAGTAGCTAGATTATATCATAAATATATTGGTAAGTACATATACAATATTATATATTATACATACGTTATTTTTAATCACTTAGTGTGTACTGATGGTTTTTTTAATGGCGTTCATGATTTTTATGGAATCATTCGAGTCAATATCTTCTTCTAATTCTATTATATTTAATTCATAAGTAAGAAATATGCATGCAAGTAACAACTGTCGTAGCAAAAGCTGAACAATTACTATTTAGATGATGGTCTCTTTTTTGTCGAATAACGATATCTATCATTATTTACAAAATATTTTCCTATTACTATCATCAAGCCCAGTATAGTAGATAAAGTATTTTTCCAAATGATCAATATACGCTTCGTACAAATCACCTATTTCTGAGGGCAACCTAACAACTCCGCTGGAATACAAGTATTTACGACATAATTATTATAATTACTATCCTAAACCAAGATTTTACATTATAATTTCCTAACAATATATTTTACGCCATATATCTTACTCAGTGAGTTATTATTCTTTATTGCTGATTAAAACATAATTCTTTCCCATCGCATTCGAACATATTATATAAATAACGAAGCGATCCCAACCCTGGTCGCGCATAACTTGTTACAAACAAAACTATAATTCAGACAAAAATATATATAGACTCGAGTTTTTTCTTTGGGTTACATCTTGATTAAGTAGGGACCACCTGCTTGAGTGCGCTTCTTTGAAACATTATAAATTAAAGTTGAAAAAAAAATTAATGGCCGCATAAAGAATACCTTGGATCTCGAGTACGAGGGGTCTGTGTTACATTGAAAGAGTTGTGTAAAGGCCGCTTTATTTTCACCGAAAATTATTACCTGGATGACACGACTACTGTTTTATTTGTTGATTTTTTTTTAATTTTAAATGAAAAAAAAGAATTGCGTATTTAATGCTGCTTAATTACGGCTGAATAATTTCAGAAAATTGAGGTTAAATACTACAAAAAAATAAAATACACTGCTTTAGACTGTCAAAAACATCAAGATCCAAAATTTGCCTGAATGAAATAAGAACTAAACCGTTACGAATATCTTAATGTTTGTAGTGTTAAGTAATTTTTATATCATGTTTAATATTAAGTACAAGGTAATGTATATCTACATCAGTCAAAATTGGGAAATTTATGTAATACTGTATCCTGTATATCTCTACACTTTAAAACCAAAAAATCGAGATGACAAGTGTTTTACTGGTATATAATTATTTTTAAGTGAATGAATTTATCTTTGAAAAATGGCATATTTAGTAAATCAAATAATGGTAAAGTTAATGGTCTTCCTTGCCTTTAGCAAGCTTTTAGCGTTGAAGTTTCTAGTTTCTAGTTTATTGCAAATCGAATCATTGGAAGGATTTTAACATCGATAACAGCCAACGTGTGTTCAAAATATTATCTTATGTAGATGCATTTCCAGCCTATGCTTAACGGGCATTAAAACATAATTATAAGGCACGTTCGTGTATCTCGCGCATCGAAGTTTGCAGAAGTTATTTTGCGGCATTTTATTTATCTATAATAATTAAAACTCTCCACAATTTTACATAAACATACTATTCGTTAAAAACCTCGAATACTTCACAAAAGGAGCGCATTATATTAAACGCAAAGAATTTCGCGCTTGCAATTTTTTTTTTGGCACATTGTGGTCGAATTTAAATGACTGCTAAATCTTTTGTGTACCACTGCAGGTAAATAATAAGGGTCCGCAATCCAAAATGGCTACCCGTAACCAACAAATCATTCGGGACATATTTCAACTTTATATCTAATCGGAAATTTATTGTTGCGAGGCGCACTGTAGTAAGTTGTAACAAAGGACAAAGTATTATTATGGGATATACATTAAATCATTCTAGTATTGTAGTTTCATGCGAGTTCTTATAGTTATCGTGTAGTAATGAAGCGATTTCCACAGCTCCATAATGGTTTGAATGTCGCTGTAAATTGATTTTTATATTTTGTTTGACTTTAATGATTGACATGAGAGTGTATGTCGCTTGGGTGAAGGGAACTGCCGTACACGACGCATTTACGGCCTCAACGACACTCGACGCCATAAATTTATCTGTTGTGGGTTATTTGGGCAATTTTATGAGTCATTTGGTGGTGGTAAGCGTTCTTGTAGATTGTAGAGGTGTATCGAGTAGCTTTATAGCTGTTATTAGGAGCTATTAAGTCTGACACAATTGATTTTATTTGGTATCAAATACAGATTGTGTAATAAGAAAGATGTACTGTATTATTTTTATATCATATCTTTTTAGTATTACGTATTAAAGTAAGCGTTTTCAAACTCACAATTTTCGGTTGTCTGTCCTATTTGGAAAGATATATTTTATGAACCTTGTGCAGGTAAAACCACGGCGCAAAGCATAATATAAAAAAAATATTAAAACAAATATTTCGCGATCTAACAGAATGTACATTCTTGATCATAAAAAAACCAAAAGCATATCATGAAAATAGTATGTTAAAATATAATAATATAAGTAATTTCATAGAACATATCTGAGGTAAGGTTTAAAGATTTCAACCAGCGTAAAGTTAATCTAAGTAAGTTAAATAAGTATTAAATAATGAGCCGTGCAACCGCACATTCTCTTGAATCGTGGTATTAAAAAATCCCCTTCGTAATACGCATATTAACAGCAACTACTCTACTTTGTGGTTCAATATTTTATTAGTTCTTAGGCTTGATATAACGTTTTAATATAGCGTGTATTTCTGTACTCGGTGATAATCATAATAAATATCGCTAAATTTATATTGTACAGGTAATTAATAGCAGTAATCTTGCAAGAGGATTTTAAGTATTACCTTGGTGCATATACAGATATCAATGTCAAAAGGGCATTAGAACTTTATAATCAAGAGGAATGACTGTTTTCCTAAGAAGAATACAGAAGAAAAGGTTTTTCCAGAAGCTTGCTAGTAGACTAGTAGCTTGCTAGTAGAACTTGCTAGATGATTTCATTTTGAATTATTATCCGGGACTCTTGTGTTATCTGGCGTTGAACGTTATAGTTAATATCAGCAGCGTCAGTATCTCAGCTTGATAAGAACCAGTGTATAAAAGTGTATGAAACTTTTCGGCTAATACGAGTAAAGGACAACAATGCATTACGTTTTTAAATACACTTAATACACGTAATATAATAAAGCATTACTTAAGTACCACTTAGTTCAACAAATAACATATTTACCTATTTATAAACAAAAATATTTGCATTGAATTAATTTTAGGTGCCCTCTTATTTTCAGGTACCCACCATGTGACACCATGTAACCCCCTGGGGTTTACATGGTGTCACAATGTCTATATTATACCTACAGCTATAGTACCGAGAAGTATTTAAACATTAACAAAAAACACCCATAACTAATTACATACCATGGAACTATATGGTTACAGAATAATATATTTCCTTTAATGTGCTATATTTTTAAATATGGTTTTTTTTAATGTCGTTATTATAAAATTATTTTTTTCTTATACTGAATATTTTTAATGAACGTAATATATACCCAAATTTACTTGTAAATGTGTACTGAAATGTCTATAGAATAATAATATTATGATAATTCTAACACCTTCTTTACAATAATAACCAGAAATTTTTGCATTTATTTTTGAAAATAATTTATGAAACGTATGAATTAAATGTAATGCGCGGCACAAGAATGCAATTAAAATAACTGGAGGTTAAAAATGAAACATCCCTATCTCATAAACAATAGAACTAATTATGTATCAGGATATTTAAATTTATTATTAAAAAATTCAAATACTATGACATTCATAGGTCATTTATTCTATAAAATGGTTATTTTACTGTCTTATTTATTTTAGGGTCCTTGTTATAAATGTATTTAATTGTGTGACAATCAGTCTGTCATTTATTGCGATGAAAACGTATTAAAATGTTTGATGCAAAAGTATTATAATATTGTATATAAGATAGTCATAGTTTACAGGAAAAACATATCAATTAATTGGATTAAAACTATTCTAGATTTGTCTTAGTTTATTTAAGATTGCCGACGTTTCGGAAGCACCAAGTTATTATTACAAAATAGTTATATTACCATGTAGGTACCTATGACATTCGCGTAAATTTCAGAAATCATTATCTCATTAAATTTAAATCAAAGGACACTACATATTAGAAGACTAGTGAAGTGTATAGAATAATCGTTAAAAAAGTACCTAAATGTTAATAGTCAAACATAGTATATTAATTTGAGAGAGAATTCATTATAATATTTTAAAATATTATTCATCTATTATGCTATTCGAAAATTCACAGTCATTTAACAATAATATGACCGTTTATGAATTTAATGACGTACTAATAATGACTTTTTTTTCAATTCTTTATTTCATTGCTCTTTCAGGGATGTGTTCGCGACGAAGGCTTCGCAGGAACAACATTAGTCTCGCGGAGAGCGCCGCCCACGATCCTCAGTGCGCTGCCATTGGTCCAGAGAAGCACCACCCAATAGCACCTACAATTATATTTATAATGCACACGTTGAAATAATTTACATTTGAGCTGAATTTGCGACCAGAGTGGGTAATTGAAAATTTGTTGTATTGACCCTAGACGGCTATCGATATCCATATTAATTTAATTCACTCGATACATTTTTATGTTTTCATTTACTTAAAACTTTTCTATTTTATGAATGCATTTATTATACATTCGTTAATGCGCTTCTACATTACATTTGCTATAATCTTAATTACTTTAAACTTGAAAATAATATTTAGGTTACCGAATAAATTAATTATTCTTTAAACTTTATTATGCAAACGATGTTAATAGAAATAATTTCTATTGATGTTATTGAGAGGTTCATTGAATAAAATGTGGTAGCCTGACACCTGGTGTGTATCCTTAAGAAGAAGGTCAAGTCTCATTGAAACCCATCTGGATTTGTGACAGAGGTTTACAAACAAAATTGTGAATATCGTCCCGTACATTGTCTTCGAAGAACATGATCTACTTCTTATGACCTAATTGATTCAGCATGTTCCTACTATTGTAAAAACACTAATTGTTAGTAACTAATTGTTTATAGTAAACATGACATAGTATGTAGATAGTAGGTACCAATATAATTATATATAATAAATATTACAACCAACCAGTCTAACCCTCTTGGCCACATACCTATTACGTATAAGTACAATGTACGTATTCAGAGAATGACAATAAATATACTGAAATGCCTCATTATGAAGAGCCTGAGCCCGACAAACTTTATATCTAAGTAGTTGATAGACAAGGGTACACTATGCACCTTAGCTCAGTGATATCTTAGACGCCTTTTTTTCTAGGCATCATAGACTATTGTTAACTCTGCAGACTGCAGGTATCGGGGATCAGCTGCCCCCCTCGGTGTTTCCGGAACGATACGACCTTTAATAGATAGATATAGGTAATATATAGAAAAGAGCTTATTCTTGCCTAAAAGTTTGGCAACGCATCTGTTGGATCTTTGGTGTTACGGATGTCTGTGGGCGTTGGTGATCAGTTTACATCAGGTGACCCAACTGCTCGTTTGCCTCCTATGCTATATTAAAAAAAACTCCATCAGCTATGTGCTGCCAGTTGCCAACTATCCAATATAAGTGCTTTTATAAATAGCAGAATATTCCTACTTACTTTGCGTCTGTAAACTAAAGGGGATCTTGACCTCTGACACCATAAAACGCCATCTCTTTTCTGGGGTTTCTTTCGCCAGCTGGATGATTGCAGCGCTTAATCGCGATATATACCTTATATTCTATTGCGATTAGAAATACATGTTTGCAGACTTTCAAAAGACAAAACTATAAAGATGATTATGATAAATACCACGTTAATATGTAGGAAAGAGTTTTCGAATTATTTAATAGTGGACTTTTGAGTACTAAATTGCCATACAAACATATCAAGATATTTCTAGGTAAGATGATTGTCTCTAGTACCTATTAAAAACTAGTCACAAGACTTACCTTTGTCGGTTTTATGACTAATAAAGCAACTACCTTTAATAAGCGTATGTGATACGTCTGTTGCAGAATATGCTTTGATGAACACAAGTTGGAAATACTTACCTACACAAAACTTACAAACGTCCCATTTTCTTTCAGGCCAGTAAAGTGCTGGCTTGTATAATGTTCATGCATATTAAAATACAACAGATAAAGTCTTGTAGGATTGTGTTTAAGCTGGTATAACGTAATCATTGTCTGTATTGGAGATCTCACCGCTAGGGTCCGTCCAGTAGCGATCTCAACAGAGCGGTGACATCCGAGTCAAGGCCCTTCACCTTAGTCTTCAAGTGACGTGGATCCCGCTTGTAGGGATAAAAGCTCCTATCAGGCTTTTCCAGACCCTCTGTAGGGCTTGTGAGACGGTTTACCGACACTATTGTCTTCTTAAACTCTTTTGTCATCGTGGCATAACTTACATTTTTTTTTATTATGTTGGTAAATCACAATGTCGATGCTTCAATACACTACAAATACATACCTGCCATGCCATGATTACCTACGAATGCCATGATTAAGATACAAGATAAAGGTACATTTTTTATGAAATAGGGGGACAAACAAGCAGTCGGTGTCATTTGCATGACTACCGACGCTCATAGACATCAGCATAGATGCTATACAGATGCGCTGCCCTCCTTTCTCCTCCCACCTCAATGCGCCACCGGCTACCTACACACCGCACGAAATGCGACTGCACAGCTGTCACTTTACGCCAGTCTCGTGTAAGCGATAGGTGCGTCGTCCCAGCCCAATTCGGCTGCATGAAAGCATGCACTACCACTTACTTATATACTACTCTTATAAGTGCTGACCGCCGTTGATCCTAGAGACACAAGAGAAGCAGCCGCTTGAAATTTTGGTGGGCCAATACCGAAAGTTGAAGCAAGTAATATAGATAAAAAATAACCTTACGTATTACCTAATACGATTTCCAATATCATGTGAAATGTAAACACCACCTTACCGAGGTAAAACTGGATTTATATGTTGAAATGACTAGGAAGAATTTACCAAAAAATTAATTCATCATGATAAGAAATTAATTTCATGGATATAATATATGAATCTTAATGTTTTTATTATAAAATAAACAAGTTTTAATTCTTATTAGAATCACATAAAGAGGGTATTTTGAATCTTGAATGGGATCTCAATGGGCATAGGTAGTCATCATCTGTTTTTTTCTTTTTTTTTTGTTTGTCTACTATTCTGTGAGGATAGATATGCAAGTGTCCACGGTAGCTATTTAGTTCATAAGTTAAATGTTAAAATATAATAATTATGTTCTTTTTTTTAAGCAAGTTAAGTACCTACTTAATTTAATTGTTGTGTAACTGTTTTATGTAACTTTAAATAAATAAATAAATCATCATCATAAAAAACCCTAAACAAAATTTTTGTCTGTATGTTTTTTATAAGATCGTAAACTATACATTTGATCATATGATGATCTTTAGCAAAGTTGTTGTGCATGAGCCGACGAAAGTTGGTACGACCCATTTTCGACAGATGGCGCCTCGCGTAGCAACGCACCAGGGTACTATAAAAAACCTATATTATAAATAATTTAGGTCCTACCTGATTTAACGAGGTAGTTTTAAGTACCTACTTGGTAGGTACAACGAACATTTAATGCAAGCGTTATACAAAGCATATTATTATGTTCAACATATTCTATATATTTGTCATATTATCATTTTCTATATCATCATTATATTAACATAATTTCATGACTCTAGCTAAAAAATAGGGTAGGTTACTATCCTTCAGGTTTGTTTGATCAATCAGAACCATTTGGCAAAAATCGACCGTTCATTAAATTTGACTTGTGTAGATCCGTAGCCCACCTGTCTTCTCCCTCCATGGGCTACTAGAAACACATGCAGCATTTGTGAGTAGGTGGCCCCTTAAGAGGATGGGTATAAAAGGGAAACGTATCTATACAAACCGAATTTAATGGGCGTACTAGTCTCCGTATACTTTTACTATTAACAATACTGTTAATGATCCCCAGTCATGATAGCTCATAAAGCTCTTCTAGCTCAAGACCCGTGTCGGCCACTTTTTAGCTGCCGCGCGTGAGCTGCTCCCCTCCGTCAGAGGTGGGGAAAGGAGAACACTCGCTGTCTTCGGCCAAGATATATATACCTATAGTATAACCTATTAATCTTAATAATCCGGTTTGCCTCCTCCCAGACTAGCTGGGAAAGAAGGGGGGTCTGCACCCCCATCGACCACAAATACAGAGGCTCGAGCTACCTTAGGGCACTCG
>LUGF01024203.1:902188-912685 GCA_001625245.1 Calycopis cecrops
CTGTGAATGCTCAAGTGGCGGGAATAGAGAGCAGAAAAGATATTATTTTATATATATTATTTAAGTTATTTTTAGTATTTTTGAAAATATGCTGCCATTTTCCTGAAGTGCTTTTATTAATGATTTCGCTTGAATCTTTTATTTTGGAAATAATTTCGTTTAGTATATTTATATCACAATAAAGTTCATCCATGTTTATAACAAGTTTTGTCTGTAAATTAAAAACTTCTATAACCTTCACACAGTCATCAAAAAGATACCTCCTGTTTTAAATTAAATTTTTGAATTTTGCACAACCAATTATTTTCATTAAAGTCAAACCACTTATTAAGATATGCTAAACATTTATCAATAAATAACAAAAAATTCTTTTGAATGGCATCAATTACTATAGGAGATTTTGCCTTCAGGGAATTTAACATTTTTCTTGTTTCAAACCCATAGAAACTGTCTTTTTTTCGTTGTTCTAATGCCAATTTCAGACTAGACATTATGTTATACACATCTAATACTGTGACATTGCCTTTCATGAGCTTGACAGCTTTATGAAAATTGGGTAAAAAATGGCTAGTAAAATGCAATACGTCGCACGCACATTACTTCTGTCGAAATGTTTTTTTTAATTTACTAATTTTAGTGTTGCAAAATATAAACATTGAGCTATTGTATTGAAATATAGTATTTTTAGCGTACTATATATTTCTTCAACAGTATATAGTACGGAGGCCCTAAATATAGTACAATACTATATATTATAGTACGGTTGGCAACCCTATTCGTAGCCCACCTTTCTTCTCCCTCCATGGGCTACTAGAAACACATGCAGCATTTGTGAGTAGGTGGCCCCTTAAGGGGATGGGTATAAGAGGGAAACGTATCTATACAAACCGAATTTAATGGGCGTACTAGTCTCCGTATACTTTTACTATTAACAATACTGTTAATGATCCCCAGTCATGATAGCTCATAAAGCTCTTCTAGCTCAAGACCCGTGTCGGCCACTTTTTAGCTGCCGCGCGTGAGCTGCTCCCCTCCGTCAGAGGTGGGGAAAGGAGAACACTCGCTGTCCTCGGCCAAGATATATATACCTATAGTATAACCTATTAATCTTAATAATCCGGTTTGCCTCCTCCCAGACTAGCTGGGAAAGAAGGGGGGTCTGCACCCCCATCGACCACAAATCCAGAGGCTCGAGCTACCTTAGGGCACTCGCCTCTCATACAGATGAAGCTGCACTGGGCCCTCAGCCTGTTAGCGTAGTTGTCCCTAAAAAAAAAGTACTATTAATTATACTATACCTACCTACATAAATCTTAGAATCGAATCTTTATAAAACTCTTAAATAGGCAAATTCTTACATAGAAGTATTAGAATAGACTGCATTTTAGGCTCAACCTTTCTTAAAATTTGAATACCCTTAGGCGTAATCTCTTTAAATGGACATCTCATGGACATAGGAGAGACCGACGCGACAGAGCCGCTGAGTTCGACAAACTCCTCACCTTCGCAAAACACTAGTTCCAAACCAATAAAGATACATCTTTAATTGGTTCTCTGGTATACATTTTAATTGGCTGTAAATCTCGTGCGATCGTTAATGGCTCCTTATATGCATGGCACACAAACATCTCGTGGAATTGAGATTTCTTTATATAAATCCGAGATAAAATCCAAAATTATTGACGCAAAGCCAACATGGTGGCTTTAGTTTAAATGTTAATGGCTCTTTTATTTAATTACTTTCGATAGTGTTTGCTTTACGATGTTTTGATTTATCTAGTTTGTGATTATGGATTTTAAAATATAAACTAAGCGTTTAGGTTGCTGTCTTTTTATTTAAAGGTTGTCACACACTGCAGATGGCATGAGATATAAGATATTATAAGCATATCTGTCAATATCGCTCTCTAGATACCTATAGTAAACTCACAGAGCACCACTGTGGTGCTCCGTGTCCACACTACGCAAATAACTTATATCATCAGGTATTTGTAGGCACAGACTTACCTATATTGAAGGATAGTTTTATACGCAGATAAAATATCGTATCTGCTTAGCGTGTGACAGCCTTAAAATGTCTATACCTACGTCTAATGTCCCCTATCTACCTATATAAAAACCTGCTGGCTTTAATATTTTAAATAATCGGAAATTTATTGTCCATTAAAATGTCATGCATCTGTTGTTTAATTAAAAAAGTAAATGTCTCTATTAATATTCAATAGTACAATTAAGTGCCCGTCTTAAGATTATTTGAACATTTTTAACGATTTTTAAGACAATTATTAACACGTTTGTGTCATCTAATTCAGATTTTATTATCCTTTATGGTCTATCAATTTTATAAATAGTTGCAATATAACATTCAAAATGTATTCAAATCAATATCTATATATTTACTATAATCACTTTACTGTAAAGCTGAGTATAATTATAATCAAAAAAGATACTTAGAATATTTTACTGTGTGAATTTTCATTAGTATATGCAAGTAGTAAATATATTTGCTACCAACAGATATCGCTTGGTGATGAAAATAAAGATGACGCTTTCCAATTGAAAAAATAGAATCATTACAATTTGATTAGAACGTTTTGATTTAATTGATGCCCTTTTATAAAAGTCCTTTGAATAAAGGACGTTTACCCTACTAATATCATTAATGTGAAATAATGTATGTTTGTTTGCTTTTTTGTTTATTTCTTTGTTTGTTACTCCTTCACGCAAAAACTGCTGAACCGATTTTCATGAAATATGGCACACACATAGAGAGTAACTTGGATTAACACATAGGATAGTTGTTATCCCGAAAAAAACATTCCTATGGGATACCATGGGATGATTTTCCATTTTCCACGGGATTGAAATTTACTCGGGTGAAATCTCGAGGCGCAGCTACTATAAATATATAAAATGTCCTCTTTTAAAACCAACGACTACTTGTACTTCTCCTCGAAGCAGGATGACATCCCTATAGTCCAATAATAATTAATGTTGGGTACATACCTGAGAACATATTTACATTATTGTATATTTCATTGGAAAAATCTTTTAAAGTAGAATAATACGTCTAATACAAAGATTTTATTTTTTTAGGGCACTCTGGTATGTCCGTGATTTGATGGCCGAATTTTTTTTTATAAATAATTTAGTAAAAGTGATGTTGGATTACGGCCGAGTTGACTCAGCACGTCATTTATGTCTCGTTTCGTGAGGTTTTTGAGTAGTCGGCGGTCTTTTGGAGGGGAGCGGAGGGAAGGACGGATGTGAGTTGATAGTGATACCCTGGTGATAGGTACGTTGGCTCTGATTGTTCGTTTACTCCCTCATATGGGAGCGGCTTGAGAAGTCCGTGACTTTGAAAACAAGAAACTACATTTTTGTGAACTACATGTCTTCCTTGGATGATAATGTCCTATCCAGAATTTCTTTCATATTTTGAAAGAGAAAAAAGTCACAGGTGGCTAAATCTGACTAATATTTTGTACGACTTGTTGTAAAGTTGCGACGGCACTGTGTAGTCTCTCTATAAGAGACACTGATTGGATCGGAATGGACTTAGTTTCAGTTACCTACTTGACGAAAATCATGGCTTAATTACTATGCAGAAATGCTAGCATCCGCATAATCGTCCCATCTCATAAATCGCACGAATCGCGACAGCACAGTTGTCACTTTACGGTGGTATAATGTGAACTTGTAGGTCGTGCCGGCCCAACTGCATTGTAGTAAGACTCGAACTAAACTACTCATACTAAAATAACCTCTTATTTTAATAATATTTATAATTAATACTTTTAATAGTAGATATAGGGCAGAGCTTTATAGCTCTTTGGGGAGGCCTATGTCCAGCAGTGGACGTCTTCCGGCTGGTGATGAATGAATGAATGAATGAGGAAGAGAACGAGCAATAAAAATATTTTTATATCTACGGACACTCGTAGACATATTATGTACAATTTCTATGCAGTGTGCCCTGCTTTCCTTCTCCCCGACCCGGGATTCGAATGCAGGACCTCACGTCTGTGGTTGAACATGCTTACCACTAGACCACGAGGCAGTCATTGGACAGCTATGAGTCAGGCGACGAGACTGGTAGGTATATCTGTCACATTCCGGTATCGCAAGTACCTAAGAGGTATTGCCACGCTGCATGCATGCATGCAGCCGAATTGGGCCGGCACGACCGGGGAGGTACCTCTCGCTTACACGAGACGGGCGTGAATTGACAGCTGTGCTGTCGCGTTTCGTGCGGTGTGTAAGTAGCCTGTGGCCCATGGAGGGTGGAGGAGGATGGAGGGCAACGCATCTGTATAATATCGATGCGGATGTCTGTGAGCGTCGGTAGTCATGAAAATGGCTCCGTATGGTCGTTTGCACCCTAGACCATAAAAAAACCCGTATAAGTTAAGTCCTATCCGGCTGCACCTTCAATAATTGACGACTAATTATTAGTCTTTTACTTAACTTACTACTTATTAAAATTTCAGTAGGTACCCAAGAGGTAATGTAATTTCTGCATTCCCACACAATCAGGCTAGTGCAACCGCCGAAATGCCTGCTTACTTGGCTTATCCATACAGCCAGCCTTATTAAAATACAAGCATGACATCTTAACAATACGATTGGGTGACTTTATAGCTACAACTTTTAAACTAGCTGCCCGAGAGACGTCTTGTCATTATTGGAAAATATGTTGTCATGGTAACGTGTTATAATGTGGCAGAATTGTAAGCCCGTTACTTTACAATATTGTACCTACAATACCTACAATATTGTATATTCGAGGAATCGACTGCAGCCCCGTCTGTCGGGCTGATTAGTGAATCTAAACTATTCTCAAATCCCCCATCAACACACTAACAATTTCGTCAAAATAGGTCCAGTCGTATAGGAGGAGTTCAGTGACATAGACACGCACACAAGAAATATATATTTATAAAGATTACTACAATACTGTTAATACTATTCCTATTATGTTGTTGTAAACACTTCTAATCGTAATCGCGATTAAAATCTTCAATTATTTCTAGAATAAAAAGACGGCGAAGCTTCGAGTATATCACGTAGATAAGATCTGGCAAAAGGCTGCAGAATGTCTTGTACAAACAAATACCCCCGCTTTACCTATAAAGGGGTAGGTTTAATCAGGATCCAGTTTAGATGTCTGATGGCGGGGACAGATAAGTGGCGAAATAGGAAATACACAGCTTAAAAGATTTTCCGTTTGGATTTGAATACAGACAACACGAAAAAAATTAATTTTCAATAATTGTAAAAAGAATGAAATGAAGAAATGTTATCGATAACATTGCAGTATTACCGGTACCGACCCGTACAGGTTTTGTCGGTACCGGTTATAGATTTAGAATGCACGTAGTGAAAACGATTCTAAATCTATGGTACCGGTAACCTGTTTTTCTATACGCCACAGGCCGCGGACAAGAACCACAGAGAGCAATGAGAAAGAGTGAAGAATAAAAGGTGAGAGAAAGCAGGAGGTCATTCCTACTGGCACGGCCGGAGGGCCCGAACACCGTAGGCGTTGCTGCAAGCATGACCTGGATGAGCTGACGAGCTACGGAAAAAGGGGACGAGTAAAATTTGAGAGGGGTACATGGTGGCGACTGGTGCGTCAAGCAGGTTTGCGAAGCGGTTCGGCGGCCGTTTGTGGTAGGGCTCTGCAACGACGGGTGCCGAGACGCGTCCGCTTTCGCAAACATCCTACGTGATATGCCCGCTACGAAGTCGTCGAGACTCCCACACTAATTCAGCTCGCGTGCTATTGTGGCGTTTCTGACGTAACGCGGCGCACCAACTACCCGGCGTAGCGCCTTCGATTGGACCGTATATTGTCGTCTGGTGGTAGCTGCCTGTAGGTGGTACCGGGCGGGCGCCGCGTACGTCAGACGCGAGCGAACGTAAAGTGTGCGTATGGTGAGTTTCGTATTTACCGGGAGGAACCGGGTGAAAATAGGAGAGAGCTGGACGAGCGCCGCGTATGCCGGGCCCCCGATCCTGCGGATCCGGGCGCATGGTGAGTCCCGAGTCGCTGGTGACTACAAGGTACCTCACCTGCTTGTCCCACGGGATGGGCTCGCCTCTGATTGTCAGCTGAGGAGGTGTGGAGTGTCGGCGAGAGAACAATATGGCCTGCAACTTCCCGGCGTTGACTGCGAGGCGCCATTTATCGAGCCAGCCGGAAAGGAGGTCCAAGGTTCTCTGGAGTTTGCAGGCAGCGTGGCTGTCATTAAGTGAATTGGCTGCGAACGCCGTATCATCGGCATATAAAGCGGCTGTGGTAGCCCCGCTGGTCGGAATGTCCGCCACGTACTGGTCACCCAATTGGCAGCGGCATTACCTACCTCTTACTATATAGGTAGGCAAGAATGAGGAGCGAGGCTAAGCTGGACAGACTTGAGGGTGAGGCCAGACTAAGAAAACTTATCTGTGGAGTCCTACACCCGTCCCTCTGAATCATTCTTTCTTTATATTACGTAAGTACCTAGGTATATAGAGGGAACATTTTTTGTTTGTCCTTTTTGAAGGATACAAAATTTTGTGGACCGATTTGAACTATTCTTTCATTAATAGAAAGCTACATAATCAGGAAGTAATAGAAACTATTTTTACGACTGTTGCGCGTTAGGTGTAATAAATAACGCGGTGCACGGGTCAACCAGTAGATGATCCCATAAGAATATTATCAATTGGCATAATAAGAATGAGAAAAAATGAGAGCTCCGACGCGACAAATGGCTGCTCCTAAGAAACGAACATTATTATTAAGCTCAAAATTACAAGCGATGTAAGCGCCATAAAGCTTCACCGTCAGCTTGTTGCTATTTCATTGCTCTGCCGTCGTGTTACGTACGGTGTGTAAGCAGCCGATGGCCCATATAGGTAGGTGGGAGGAGAGAGAAGGGCAGCGCATCTATATAGCCCCTATGCGGATGTCTATGGTCGTCAGCAGTCATAAAAATGTCTCCGACTGCTCGTTTGCCTATAGAATAAAAAAAAATAATACAATCTTACTCCTCATGCTTTTTTATACTTACTGCGAGGCTGGAATAACGGAACTACAATTGTTGTCCAGAATTTGAAGTTTCAAGCACAGTGTTTATCAAAAAGTAAAAATTTAATGAATATAGCAATATACCTGTACGTAGGTACCTACAAAATTTTTCTTAAATTTTATCCAACTTTTAGCAAAAAACATAGGACACTTACCTTTAGACCCAAGCAGTAAAAACTTTCCCTTAATCTGAAACAAAAGGGAGATTTTTTTAAGAGTTTGTCGGCATTTTTTGTCTGAGTTAGATAAATGAAATGTTTATTCTTTAAATATTTAAAATATAATAAGTAGGTACCTTTAAGTATCTTCAAACTCTTTAAGCTTTAAGATATTCAATGCCTTTATTAGTCTAACTTTGTTTAACTTATGAGTAACATTTAGCAGAAGGCTTCTTGCTGCTTGCAACAAATGTGTGCTGATTACAAGTTATGTACAATATACCAACTAAATAATATTATAGTACCTACCTACTTAGTAGGGAAAAAGTTAAGCCTAGCCTTGGTGCTGTTTTTTTAGTGATCTTGATAAATGATGATAATTACATTCTAATGGGGGTTACCAACGGAATAGGATGATCTATCTGGATTCAAGTACCTATGTGAGTATATTTTTGTATTTTATATTGTATAATATGATATATTGGTATATTTGAGGTAAATTCGATGAATTCCGTACCTACTTAGGTATATTCTTAATTTTATTTCGAATGAAAATTAAATTCCATTATACACAAAAGAAAAATATAGTCTAAATTATATAAAAATAAGTACTTACTTATATGTCAGAAATAATGGATGTTATAATAGGTAGATAGATACAAAATTTTATATTAACTAATGCAAATCATAGAATAAGGAATAAACAGCAATTTTACGATAAATTAAAATTTAAAAATGCAATAAGTACATAGTCTTTAATTTTACGTAATTTGAATATTACTTTTTATATTTCACAAATCAATATGAATGAACGAAGTAAATAAAAGCACCATCTGTTGGAACATTTTAAATTTACAATGAGCTTAAGCGAAGTGCATAATTGCGCAGTGCCTTGCAGTGCCATCTATCGATAAATGTGCAAATTAGTTAGTTGTGTAGTTTACTAAAGCCCAGTGTAATAGTAATAAGCTCGGTCAAGAGATGCTGCTATATTAAAGGTTTAATTTTTAGTTGTAGAGATACAATAAATACTTGTAATTTTGAATTATTTTTCCGATATAAATAAATATTATAGATGATGGAACCGTCTTGTGATAATAGCAATAGCTAGCTGATATGAGTATTAAACGTTATATTATCTAAAGTCCTATATTGTTTAGTCTACCTACTTAATATTTTGAAATATCAGTTAATTTTAAATTTCGATAGATATTTTTTAAAATAAATTCTTTTTATTCTTATCAAGGAGGAGGTAATGTGGTGTAAATAAAAAAAAGAAATTCACATCATTTTATGTAGATTTAGTGGTAGAGTAGTTAACATAATTAGTAAATATCTTTTTAATATTACAACTTACATAGCTATTTAATAATATACGTAGCTTAATGTACAGTATAATAAGTAATTACTATTTGATAATAATTTTGTAAATAAATGAATAAATATACGATAATAAATTTAAATTAAAACTGTAGCTATATTATTTGTGTCTCATTGTCTAGTGGCAAACTTGCTGAACCACATGGTCACGTGCTCACGGGTTAAACTCTCGAAAAGATATTGATTTTTTTATACTCTAATCAGGAAAATATCTGACAACCGTGCCTGGAGAGAGCGTGCCAGAGCCGTCGTTCTACGGACTGCATGTAATAATTTGTTTTTAATTAACTTAAGTACCTACATAGGATTGCAATAAAAAGGAGCTTCTGAAGCTTATGATTTAGGTGCACCTTACATCAACTAAGTATAATCATAAAACCCCTTATTGAACGTCTATCGCGGAAGAGTCAAGGTATATAGATCTACTAGTAGGTAGTGGGTAGGTACACTATTGGCTATTTTTTACTTACGTAAATTTTATTTACTTTTCTATTATTGAGATTTTTAGTTACTAGCCGAGCCGTGCTCACTTCTTTTGGCTTTAATATAAAAAAAAAATTGCTTGCTATTAGTGAAAGAATAGTTAAAATCATAGATTTGGAGTATATTTGAAATAAACAAGCAAAAAAATCTTATAACATTATCTATAATGCTAATAATATGATTAAGAAATTATATTAGTAGGTACCTACCTAGGTATAGATATTAAAGGAGACTGGCAAGTTTCTTAGTTCAGTTAGGCCTGGTCACCTACACGGATCAGTGTAAGGTTTCAGGCTAATACTTATTGTTGATCAAGAAACCATTTATTATGATTCATTTTTTTCCAGTAACTTGTCTTAAATATTTTATAAAGTTATTTATTTTCACATTTTAGGTTATACACAGATGTCAAAATGACAATCTTGCAATTTTTTTAGTTACAGCACAGAAGGTTCGACAACTGTACAAGTCAGCGTAACCAAGTAATAACCTGCAGATCATTGGTCATGGATGGCGTCATAACCTAGGTAGTTGTCACATGGAATAAATAATAATAATTTGTTATTTTAATATCTATTTCACTTTCTCACTATCATAATACAGCAATATATTTTTATGTAATTACTAGCTGCGCCCCGCGGTTTCACCCGCGTAACTTTCGATCCCGTGGGAATATCGGGATGAAAAATAGATGTTGACCGATTCTCAGACCTACTCAATATGCTCACAAAATTTCATGAGAATCGGTCAAGCCGTTGCGGAGGAGTATGCGCGTAACTTTCGATCCCGTGAGAATATCGGGATGAAAAATAGATGTTGACCGATTCTCAGACCTACTCAATATGCTCACAAAATTTCATGAGAATCGGTCAGGCCGTTTCGGAGGAGTATGGCAACGTGACACGAGAATTTTATATATTAGATTATGCTGGTGATCGGATATTGTTGTAATAGGTACCTACAACAGTCTTTAAGCGTCAGAATTGTATTTGTTGTAACTTTACCCTCCATAATTTGTTGTCATACTAAAAAAAATATAAGTAAAGTAGTTTAGTATCATATTATGGATAAGAGCCGTTTCCAATGTTAATCAGTTTAGTGCAGCATAAAATGAAATAAATAAATATGAATGAAATGTTGATGAATCGATACGTAGACTAATCAATTATTCGTAATAGGGGCTAAATGATAAAATTCATATTTCTCGATCCTGACAAGTTCTACAATAAAAGTGCTGCAAGAAACAAAAGTGCCTAAAAATCATCTTTTTTACATACAAGGTTTGTCTGTAGGTGTTCAGGCCGAAACCCGCCAGCCTCCTTTAATGTCTCTTTTTCATAGACTAGCAAAGTATATGAAATTATGAAAAAAATTCACACTATTTTACTCCTCATAGTTTTC
>LUGF01024203.1:937542-965506 GCA_001625245.1 Calycopis cecrops
GGTTAGTGTTACCACCCCTTCGACGGATCTCCACCTTGTCATGGTGAGGGGTCTTAGTAGCCGTGTAGGGACTGTTCAAAAGCAGCCAGACAGTCCCTAAGGAGGAGGAGTCTGGCCTTTTCACCGAGGCCAGTCTGTCGCTGGAGGCGCCCTGTTGCTTTCAGATCCGGGGCCCACCAATCATAGCGGCTGAAGACACCCGCATGGGTTTAGTCGGTAGGGGCAACCCAGTTGTCGAGCCTGACACTGTACCCGGTTGAGCCACGCGGGCTCCTGGGTAGCATGCGTAAGGGCATTCCCCTGCGTCAACAAAAAAAATAAAAAAGGTTAGTGTTACCAATCACTATAGTACTAAAGTAGAACAAACCCAGTATGCAAACTACCGCATTAAATCGGTGCAAAGTAGACCTCCAGTTATATACTTCGAGGAGGAATAATAAGAAGCTGTCAGAGGAGATGTCCTAGTTTAAACTTTAAAAATCGACTGATGTCTTAAGCAAATATAGAACGGCTTTCGTGCACCAAGCTGAAGTAACTATGTACACAGCAAGCTCCAAAACATTTTTGGACTTTGTAGCATTATAATGATGGAAAACAGAAAGATATATTATCTGGAGTCTTATTTCTGTGCTCGAATGAATCCAGTAAGACACTCCTGAATCATAATCAGATCAAAACTTTAGACTGGAACGGAACAATTCCATCGATTGAATAGAAACAAACCGAAATAAAATAAAAGTAGTTCTCTATCGTATCCGGAATAGTTTTCAAGCGGATCGCAGTCGCCATGTTCAATTCTGGATGCTCGTATTACGTATGGTGTAAATAACAATATTCAATGAAAATTCTTTACCGTTCTAGTTGAAACATGACTCACTTTATGAAGTGTTTTAAAAGCTACCGGAATATTAAAAATAATAATTTCAATCAAATCATTTATTTTAATCGACTTAGCTAACAAAAAATAATGGCCCTAGACTGTCACGCCAACTAGTGGCTGAAATGAGAACTTTGTTCATACATATTTGCGTTTTTCGTTTGTTAATAAATAGGTACATAAAGATATTTCAATATGTCCTTGTCATATTTGATGCTTACAATCAACACTGGGGCTGCGCTACATTCACTAAAAGTGCTGCCTCTGTGTTTATTTCACGCTTGCGTAATTTAAAACAATTTACTAGAAAGAAAATGAAAAATTTAAAGTTCATAATTTACCCATAACATAATCTAAGTTCATAAAGAGGCTAACGTACGCACTTACCTATCATAGTGAGAACCGGAGACAACTACGACATTCGTGTTTAAATCCAAGTAATCTCTGGTTATTTTCTTCATCGTCATTATTTCGCCGGTGAATGTCATAAGTTTGACTCTTTTGTCACACATTTTGTTTCTTTATTTTAATATTCCTCTGATTATAGTACATTTATTCACGTTTTCCTATTAAAAACATCAATTCCCTTTCTTGTTAATTGCTAATACATAATTAGCAGGCTAATTTAAGATGGAAATTCATTATTTAAAAGATAATAAAACAAGATGTTTTTTAAATAAATTAATTCAATTAATTTATATAAAGTAATGTAATGTCACATAGCAAGAGCAGGTTCCGAATATGTATTTAGCGAGTGCAGGGAGAGAGCGTTAGACCATGAAATTGGCTCCGGAATACGCCATCGCAATGCATTGCAGCTTAATCGCGCACGGGGAAATAGGATTAAAGTAATAGATACTGCACATAAATTAACCATAACTGTCTGTCTCGCTCGCTAATTAAAAGATAATTTTAATTTATTTATTCGTTTGAGATTAAATAAAATTTATTCTACTTTGGTTATGTTAAATAAGCTTTATCCTCCTTGTTTTGATTATGGGCGCAGTATATAGTATAATGTACCCTAACATGTGAGTGTAACCTATGAGTCCTGCAGAACGTGATTTGCGTGCCGTGCCCAACTTAAATTAATGTTCTGTTTATATTTTTTTAGGTATCTAAATAAGAAGAAACTGAATAATCATAATAGAACTGAAATAATGTCAAGCGAAAAATAAAATTTGTTAAATCATTGAGATGGTTTATAGTGACTAGAATAAAAACAAAATCAGTTGATAAGGTTCTAAGCAAAGGTTGCAAGCCAACAAGGTGAGCATATTATTCCAAACAATAGCCCGATGTCAGATGACTTCGAATTATTGTTAGAAATTAGGAAATTGTGTTTTACCTCTATGCCTTAAGAGCACTTAAAGACTGCGTTTGATTTGTCTCCTCCTGTGTGTGTATGGCCTGCCGGACTACCGAATTTAATAGATTCCATATTAGATGGTTCGGTAGAGTTTTAGATCCTCTAATAAATGACTCTTAGAAACATCTAATTTAATTGAGGAGCAATTGGATTGGATGGATAGTTCGATACGACATACATGAAGGAAATTAAAATGCATTTGCGTATGCACACAGAACTGTAGGTACACAGCTCTGTGCGCATACGGAAATGCATACATATATGCATACATATCCTGTTCATTTTGCTAGCCTTTATAGAAATGAGTGGAAGAGACGAGGCTGGTGACGGCACGTTATTTTGAGTTTCCCCGTTTCATGTTTGTAAGAGGTAGTGCCACGGAGCACGTAGCAGCTGGATTAGGCTCACATGACCGGGGAGTGCGGATGGTGGTCATGAAAATAGCTGCGACGCCTGGTTTGCTCCCCTAAAATATAAGAAAAATGGTGAAGAAACGTGTTAAATCGTGTAACCACGTCATAATGTGCCTACTCCGAGCGAGCATAGATATACAAGTCAATTGATTTCCCACATCAATCTTTTCCTATGAAGATAGAAATTGTTATGTTCATTCATAGCGATCTGCAACATATCAATTTATATTAATGGGGAGCAAACGACGATCTACCAGCGACGTACATTGACATATCATGGACTTGTTTACGACTTTTTAATGTTGGATACTAGTTTTTTTTTGGTTACGCAGGGGAATACCTTTACGTACGGTACTTAGAAGCCCGGTTAGTTCAACCGGGTACAGAGTCGGGCTCGACCCTACCGACTAAACCCCTGCGAGTACCTTCAGCCGCTATAATTGGAGGAGCAACAAGGCGCCTCCAGAGACAGGCTGGCCTCGGTGAAAAAGCTAGATTCGTCTTCCTTGGGAACTATCCGGCTGCCTTACCTGAACAGTCTCTACTCAACGTGGGAACCGTGCAATGGGATCAGGTTCCCATCCTTACTCCTGGTCCCAATGCTCCAACGGAGCACACCACGCAGCTCGTCCTAATCCACGACGCCATCTGCTGATTTAGAGAGACGGGAGGAGGACCTCCGCCATTGGCTGGTCCCATCCGCTGGGTGACGGACCAACCATTAAACGGTCGTAGAGAACAGGGAGGACGGCAACGACGCACCGCATATCCTCTTCCTCTGCGGCCCCACCACCAACGCATCCAACGGTGCACCCCCGTTCGGTCGCGGGAGATAGGGTGCACGGCAACGACACACCAAGATACCTCTCTTCCAGCAACCTTCCTCCACGGACGCATTCAAAATTAGCCCCTGGGCAAGCCCACTCGTAGCGTCCCTTCCTGGGATCCCTCTTGGCTACACCTAGGTGGTTCCAAGCCACGGTTACTAAGCCCCCTCACCACGACAAGCTGGAGATCCATCGAGGCGGAGCAATCGAGTACCTACATTTGTAATAACCATTGATCTTTAATTTATTTATTTATCAATTGGTAAGAAAAGTACAGTAATGAGTTGTTTAATAAATATACTGTAGATACAAATATTTCACTATAACTTTGTGTTTTATAATTTAACTGGAATATATTATATAACATAAATTCACATAACAAAGTAATATTTTGTCATCGTATAACTATTCCAGTTACGAAATAACATAGCACTATGACATCAACTTACATTCCTCACTGGATCAATTTTGTAGCTACCGTGCGATTTTCTACAAGTTCTTTCAGGTATCTGGTAAATACCGCCACTGCAACTGGGGCGATTTACCATGTCCAACAAAGAGGTTTTAATGGGATTTCTTTTTAAAAAGCGAGTTCCATAATCTCTCCGAAGCCAACCACCGAAGATACCTCTGGAAATGGGTGATTCTAGAATGGATCTAGAAATTAGGATGAAGTACGGTTTGTGCCACACTTTTGAAATATAAGCAACTGAAAGAAATCTTTATCAACTAGTACATGTACATAGCAACATGATATTTTCCATCTATTAAAAATAAAAATAAAAATATTTTAATATTTATTCATAATTTCATTTTCGCTGTTAATATATCAGCGGGATCCAATCAACACTCGCATGAAACCTACGACTTGGACTATAAAACGCAACAGCATGCACCATAAAAGAAAGAACAAAAACATAGGCATTGTTAGAAATGAAATACCATGGGTAGGTAATGAATTATTACGTTCAGCTCTTACATTGTGTATTTTATTGCCGCCAACTATTTATGCTTCTGTGAAAATGCTAATTATTATTGAGAATAAAAATATTTTATGTTCACTAACAACTGAGATTTATAAATGCGTAAATGTGGTCACGGAACTGTGAGGTTTTGTTCCTAGGGTTATGAGTAAGTGGACATTTCAGAGGAACAAAGTACGTACGAATTGTGTTCGCCCGATTTGTGCTCCACGTATACGTAATCCTCTAAAAATGTAAGTTGAAGTGGAGCGGTCTACCAAAGTTACGTATATCTCAGATTTTAAGCAACGTATTATAAAAAAGTGAACTATAGTACAGTACTGTTACTAAAATCAAGTAGAAGAAAAAATCGTAGATATCACATAGGTTTCTTGACCTAATACATAGGTACCTATTTCTTTCTGTAGATTATATTATAGATTATGTAGATTATGTTACTCAAAAACATTGTTTTTGATAATTAATGAGTCGAGTGATATCTTTAATTATTTGCTTGAGCGAGGTAGACAAAGGAAGAATGAATATCGTCATCAACGAATCTGAAAATCATCATAATTTTTAATTTACATATATGCTCTCTTTTTAAGTTCATAGCTATTATTTGTTTTATATTTCTGTGGGGAATGATAATGTCGATATAATTAAGTTATACCAACATACCGTAATTCCTATTTAAGACACGTTTTACCCTTAGTTGAAACCTACTTTTAACAAATTGAAACGTCAAGTTTGGATACGCCTATATTTTGTAAGGCAAACTGTTATATGGGCTGCCGTACAAGTTACCAAAGTGTCGTTATGGTACATAAAAAAAAACAAAAATAAATTGTATCTGATATCGATAGTTCACTTTAAAGATCGCTCAAGTGTTAAAAT
This sequence comes from Calycopis cecrops, assembly GCA_001625245.1. NCBI lineage: Eukaryota > Metazoa > Arthropoda > Insecta > Lepidoptera > Lycaenidae > Calycopis > Calycopis cecrops. The sequence goes on from LUGF01024203.1 coordinate 942,888, forward strand.
AAAGTTAGGGAATTTGTTTTGGTTATAGGAAGTAGCTTAAACTTATTTTAACTGTCATTATAATTTGTTACGATAGCACCATAAGATATCAGACGCAATAAAGGTAATGTCAAAAGATAGGGGTACTCGAAAAAAAATGTTAACAAAAACTATAAAGCAAAAAATGTACAAGGCAAAGGTCGGTACAAAAAAAATACGTACGGAGCAGAATCGCTTGAACAGAGAGCGGGGCTTGCGAAAGTTTCAAGTTTAAAAAGGATTTCCATGGCAAGGGATTCTGAGTTCAACGCGAAACGATCCCACCTATTGTGAATTCTGTAGGTTGGAAATTTATTTGACAGCACCAATGTCTGTGGAGAATGGAAAATGGCGGAATGGCAGAATACATTACATTATGGATATAACTCATGGTTTGTTTTTGGCGGGGATCCGACAAACGTTATTGGTATTTAGGGGCATTAAACTAATAGGGGTAATGGGTTTTTTTTCTTCGATCTTATAAAATACGAGACAAGAGATGCTCAAGATGAGCTGCCGACAGTGTGAACTTTAGTTACGGTACAATATTATTGTTTTTAAATACGAACTTGGGAGTTTTTGAAAATGTTTTGTGTCTTGTATTGGGGATGTTAAAATTAATGTGTCGTTAGAAAATTTTGTTTCGCATTGTATTTATGAAATACTGTCGTTTCATAGAGGATAACAGTGAATTTTATGAATTGCGCTATGTAATTTATATCTAAAAATGTTTTAGTATTTTTATTTATATTGTTAGCCACGTATTTATATTGTTACTGATGATCATATTATTAAACGTCTATATAGCTAGTCTTAATACTACTTAATGCTATTTGAAATTTATAAATATAAAGGTTTAATAGAACGTAAACGGCAAAAAGTAATTATTAGTTTTCAGAATGAAAATGTATTTAATAAATTGTTAGTCCTAAGCTGGAAATGCTGTACCACCACCTCGACAATATTTAAATTTTATTAGTTTCATGTCATTGTTACAATCGCAGCGGTTCGCGAACGGAGTGAGTGGTCACGTTTCATAAAGTCGCGAGCCCATCTAGTGAATTAGACAAAAAAGAAAGGTGCATCGGAATAATGCTCATTACTTTTTTATTCATTTATTTTTTAATGAATCAGTCTTCCTTAACGACTGGACCGATTTTGACGAATTTTTTTGTGTATATTGATCAGTCATGTGTGTATCAGCACGCCAGATGGCGCTTCAGTCAGTATATGAAATTCACAATATCGTATATAATATAACAGGTACACTTTAAGGAAAAACTATCACATTTGTGTCTACCTACCTATTTCAGATTTTAGTTTTTGATAGTAATATGATTATTTAGGTATAGCTTTTAGAACTATAGTTACATTTTTTAATTATTATTTTTTTATTTGTAATAATTATTAATTGGAAAACGTTTGTTTAATAATTGTTAATTTACATTAGAACATTATAACATTAACATTTCATTAAAATAAGTTATGATCATGTTATAATACAAAGTGTACAATTTTACATGTACTTTCAATCGTGGAGATAGTACCTACTATCTACTCAACACATTGATAAAAACTAAAAACATTTAAATACTTACCTTGATACTAACGGGTACATTTTATGAGTAAAAGTGACAGCCGTGCTGTCGCGTTTCGTGCGGTGTGTAAATGGAGGGTTAAGAAGGACGGAGTGTAACGCATCTATATAACATCTATGCGGATGTCTATGTGCGTCGGTAGTCACGATATTGTTAATAAGGACTTGTAAAATATGGTAATTTTATTGGCAATTACCACATTGCAGCGCCTAAAAAAATATAATGTATTTGTACATTATGACCGAATCTATTCAACACAATGAGCAACTTTTTGTCGTTTACCAGCGGTTTTAAGTGACATGAAAGGTCTCTCTGTGGGCTGACGATCTGCGTGGTGGACAGACGATATTGTAAGCATTATCAGGAAAAGGTTATTACGAATAAGTACTCTGGATCAGAGAGAGTGCCGCGTTGGAGAAGACATCTGTGGCAGTAAGAAGATTATAATATTTAATTTTAATTTTTTATTTTCCTGACTACTGACTCCCATAGACATAGAGTTTATACATATACGTTGCCCCGATTCCTCCTCCCTCTGGTGCTGACTGTAATGCAGCATAGCACTACCTATTACCAAAAGATTGTGACTGAACAAGATAAGTTACAAATATTTTGTCGTACTTCGCGAGTTTTAAGCGATGTCCAGATGGTCCAGATGGCATTACGGTATCTAGTAGGTACTGACATCTTGTACGAGCTAACACATACGAGCATCAGAGCCTAATACAGTCTTATTTAGTAGTAGTTCCTTTGTCATTAGCCCTGCATTAAAATTAGAGACAACTTAAATTTAATCGAAATAGCTACATTTACTGCACCATGCGCGCAGGTGGGTGGAAATAGCGCCTTTTCTTCAGGGTTCGTTAATCGTATCGATCAGAACACTGCTGGTGCCGGATGCCTTCTGGATATACGAGGCAGGAAAGCCATGTTTTAACCATTAAGTTTTGAGTCAGAGATTTTAACACGCTCTTATTGGATTGATCTATAGGTATATATCCGCATGACTCAGAATACTGTTGGTTATCTATGTAAAATTATTATAATACATCTATCACATATCTATAGTAAATTTAAGTTTAATGAATGGATAATCGTCTATATTTAGATATAGATTGAATAAAACTATGATACCTATTATTTTACATGTTATTCAGCGGCTTGTATAAAGTTGAAAGCATACATGTAGCTGATTTGAATTATTTTATTCCTTGCTAAATTTCAACTATGGCGTAACATTACAGTGCTCAAGTATGAGCGCAGACACCAATGCACTTTCTACTCCCTCTAAGCCCGGTAGGCCATCGCAACTATAGATAAATCAGACGCAGGAAAATTTTACTTTCATATTAAAAAATGTAAATAACTTTTTTTTTTGGCCCGATCCCAGAGTCAAAGCCGGGACATGCTGAACTAACCTACGAGACAGACGCAAAAATAATCAGGGCTAATTTGAAGAAGGCTATGCCATTTGTAAGAGAGAAGGAAGAAGAAGGAAAACTTTACATACCTTCTGGTTACTAGTTACCTGTGGATATCTATGGCTATTACCCATGATTTATGATTGTAAGTTCACCGCTTGTTTCCGTTTCATAAATAGCAATCCAGTATAAATAAATAAGTACTTTACATCTATAAACCTCTCCAGGAACGAACATTAACGTCGATCGCACAAATTGTCTCCCTTTGGCGGGGATTCGAAGCTGCGACCCCCCGCCTATATTTATATGTCACACCTGTTATCTTTGACACATGCATTTAATTAGAAACACAATCCACACAAACGATAATTAAGAGTTTTTTGTTCGTTATGAAATACCTACATAGTTGTGTATCAGGTGACTCGAATCATGTTTTGTTACATAGAAGGCGTAGGCGTTGGAACTTTTTGGTGTGCACCGTTGCCATTGAAATTCCATCTAAGTTATGAAGCTGAATTGTTCCTCTCCTTAGCTTCATACCTTCAATCAAATTTACTCTGATAAACAGAATGAATTGCAACAGAATTCAGTTCAGACCGGTATTGTGTGGGCTAAAGGTATAAGGTTACCCTGACGTTCTCTCAAATAGAACTAAATGCAGCTAAACTTTAGCTACGTAAAGAGCTTAAGCTGCTAAAGCAATACCTCTCCTCTTTTTATTTTCCATTAGCAACTTTAATTTGCCTTTGGACTTAATATGTTAAGCTTCATTGCTCTGAAAATGTACCTACCTACATCATTTCAATAAGTACCTAACTCATATGGTCATACCTATACCTATATATGCATATTCCGCTCAAGGTCCAAGTTCTGATTAGACTAAAATAAATGTACGTGGATTTTTTTAAGTAGGTATAAGTGCAAAGTACGTTTGTGCCTTTTGATGACTTACAACGCTCATTATAGATAGCTATAAGTATAATTATTGTAATGTTGCAGGTGTATTGCCTTCCATCCCTTCGCTCCTCAATAGGCCGCCTGTAACTTACAACCCGTCTAACTCTTTACCATGGTAACATGTGATCGAAATGGTTGCTTGTAGCTCTATCTCTTACGACAATCTTAAAAATAATTTGAGATCGAACTAGCAACACTAGATCTATATCTCTATCTTTCCAATTAAGCCGCAGAGAGTCTTGTCAGAAATCACTTTCTTTGTCTTCAAAATATTGCTGACGTGCTGGCTGCTGCTATTATCTTGAAATTTTTTAATTTACTTCAGGGCAATCCAGCGTAATGATTTACCATGCTTACCTCGCTTACTTCTCACCTTTCACCAACTTCAGAATCATGTTCCTTCTTAAAGAGTAAACTCCAGCCTCGTTTCGAGCTGATACACATTTTTTTTCACTCCAGTATCTTCAACTAACCATTATTTTTAAGAAGCCTGTAGATGGTTATCAAGTGAATGCATTATATTTCTCGAACGAACACTTCAGAAAGTCATTAATTTATTTTAATTAACTGCTAAGTTCGTTCGGGATCAAAAAACTTGTAACCTCAAGAAGGGTGCTTACGATTTTTTTTTGGAGTTCAAAAGGTTGCCTTTACATCCAATATTTCTTTCCTTAGAGCTTGTTGTAATGTAGGGATAAATTGTAGCAAATATCATTAGAGGTCGCCAAGATGTCATGTTTCCCCAGATAGGTATAGGATAGATATGTACACTAATCATATCCATCGCAGGATGTAGTTTTATCACCCCGAAGATGCTGCTACCTTGTCGTGGTGGGGGCGTTCGCGTGTCTCTATGATCCCCACGGCTATGGTTATGACTATTACCGAACAAGCTTGGGGGGAGAGGCCAGACTAAGAGCAGATTAGCTAGGAGGTCATCCACCTGTCCCTCAGAATCAGCAGATGACGGTATATATTAGGACCACTGGCTTAGCGTGCTCGGTTGGAGCATTGGGACCAGCGGAGAGGATAGCAACCTGACCCCATTGCACAGATCCATTGTTGGAGTAGGGACTATTCCAAGGTAGCTGTAAAGCCCCCAAGGAGGAAGAAGCCTGGCCTTTTCACCGAGACCAGCCTGTCGCTGTAGGGACCTTTTGCTGGTAGATCCAGAGCTCTCCAATTATAGTTGCAAAAAAAGGAGGTAGTTCTCTGCTACATTTGCAACATTAAGTGGAGCCGCCTTGAGTCCTCCCCAACTGGCTGGCACGATTTGGATGGGCTACTGGCTTACATGATACTGCCTCAAAGTGACAGCACCTCAAAGCTGTTGGAACTATTGGAGAAGAGTAGGGCACGTCTACATATCAATTAGGTGTCATCAAATGGCCCCAACTTGTCGTTAATCCCCTTATACATATTACAAATACATGCTGATTTCATTCAGGTAGGTTCAAGACTTCAGGCATAAATCATACTTAAAGTGCATGCTACAGCATGTTAGTTACAACCGGCAACCTTTATGTTAACAATCTACTTTGTGTTACTTTTTTACGTTTCATTTATAGATGTACTCATCTGGATCATAAACTTAGCTAGAAGGTTGTGAACGTTATGCTTAATAGTCACAGGCTTGCAACAGCAGCCTTCACTTCTTGCGTTTATTATGTGTTATATCCTTTAGCTGGTAAACAATTTATCAGGTTATGTTACTTATTGGTAACGAGACAAGGTAATTTTGCAATAAAAACACAAAAAAACAGTCAAATCGGTCCCACTATGTATATGAGCGTCGGTAGTGATGGGAATGGTTCCGTGTTTTGCCTCCTGTACTATAAAAAACTGCGGAGGAATTAGGCGATAAACACTAGAAGGTACAGACTACAAACATGTATATGTAATATATTTAAAGAAGAGGTAATTCCGCACTGCATGCTTGCATGCAGCCGAATTGTGCCGGCACGACTGGTGTACCTCTCGCTTAGACGAGACCGGCGTGAAGTGACAGCTGTGTTGTCGCGTTTAGCCGTTGGCCTATGGAGGTGGGAGAGGAAAGGAGGACAGCGCATTTGTGTAGATTCTATACGCATGTCTATGGGTGTCGGTAGTCATGAAAATGGCTCCGACTGCTCGTTTGCCCCCCTATACCATAAAAAAAAATATTATTAGAATTCGAATGTTTAAAAAACAAAGCCTATCAATCAACATTGCAGGTCAGATGGTCGGACCATTGAGACTCAAAAACCCCACTAAATACGTAGACAATCAATCGTTAAAATTTGTCAAATGTGTCATGTCAGCTGCAGAGCTTTCTTTTAAAATTTTTTTATATTTTTTTGAAACTAACAAAATCAGATAAATGAATATCGTTTTCGATGAAGCGCAGAAATGGGTTTCCCAGCGAAAACAAGGTAGTTGCACATGGAAAATTGTTTATGGTCTCATGTTGAAGAGCTTCAACCTTAGTTTTACATCAAAATATAGAACAACTAAAAATGGAGTTATTATACATATAAACCTTCTCCTTGAATCGCTTTATCTATTAAAAAAACCTAATCAAAATCTGTTACGTAATTTTAAAGATCTAAGCATACATACACACAGACGGCGGAAAGCTTTCTACTAAATAGTAATAAAAACAAATAGATATAAGTTAAGTTTATTAAACTGTAGTATAAGTAAATTTTATTAGGTAATTATCGAATAACAACTGTCAATGGAACTTATAAATATTAAAAAAACATTTAAAAGGCTTAAATTTTATTGAATACACTTCAAAGTTTTGCTGGGGACCATGGCTGTATAATGAAGTAAAATATATGCAATAAATTGCAAAAAATACAGGACCTTAGTTATTTTATTTCTTGTTAATATTCCAGAAAGTAATGTGATGCTAAGAGTGAACTAGTAGGTAAGTAATCACCAAGGTTATTTAATCACTATGACGATTTCTCGGAAATAGCATATGTAATACCTGGCCGAATGAGATCACCAACTAAAGGGATCCATGTCCTTTTGAATAAGTAGTTTAATCGTTTCATTAGAATAGACATATAATATATTCCAGGAAGTTTATGCGTGTCTAATCATTTTAATTACCACAAATATAAATAATTTCTAGCTATGCCTCCTATTAAGGCCTCGCTTACGTAGTAGGTACGTGTCGAAATATAGTAGGTACAAAATAATGTTTATATTATTTCAGATTATATATCTGTACCAAACTTGATGAAAATTGAGGGATTTAAAGAAAAGAAATGTAATAAAATGATGTAATTTTTTGAGAAACAGCGCGCGTTTATCAGACGACGCTATTTTATTTCTTAATTAAAACTGTCATGTTGGAAAAGGCATTGGAAAACGATAAAGGGGACGCTTTTATCTCATATCTGACAAACTAACTAATTGCGTTCTCAGAGAAACACGATCCCAAAATTGTATATCTCAGTCGATTACCTTCCTATTTATGATTACTTACACTAATTATACAGTGTGACATATGGAAAAAAACCGATGGATATAAGGAAGGTGATCGGATTGTGCCCATTTTCTTCATCTCTTATTTTATAAATTATGATACCGTGCCACAATGTCGATTGCCAATTGAACATTGAATTTAAACAATTTCACTGTTAACCATTCAGTGTACCTAATCGCCTTTGAAGATGGAAACATCAATAGAATTTTAAACTGCACAAATCTTATCCCCCGTGAAAACATGCAAATTTATCCTCCTATTTATATTTATCCTCCAAAATTATCCTTCGAACATACCAACAAATATATTACCTATATGGTATCTGTCTGTTTTGTTGATAAAACCAGCATCGCTTCTCACTGTAATTATACAGGAAAATATGACATACAATTACCTACTGTTAGTAAACACAGACATAGATATATTCGTAGTTTCTTTCACATAATTTAAAAATTTAGTGCTTTTGCCATGACATCTACTCAATTCTGCAAAGAATGCCGTTGTGGAAGACAAATTTTTGGACATCAATAAAATACATATCTTTTGTCAGTTATCCGAAAGCAAAGAAAGCCCTTTTTTACATAATTATTTCGCAGAAAAATATTTTTTTTTCTGAAAATTAGGTGTAGGTACAAAATGATATCACAATGGTCAATCAAATATCAAGAAAAATATTCTACATGCCTTTCGATACCTTTTTATAGTTTTATAGAGGAAAGACATGTGAATAACTGTGCCTATAAATTTTGGTAAGCAAATAAGAAAAGTTTTGTAAAGTTGATAAACTAACTAATTTGAGTAGGAACTTGCTGAACCTTTTTATAACTTTAGACTTGGAAATAAAGAAATATAATATTTTTTTAATGATATCACATTTCATTGAAATATAATTTTGATGGAATAAAATAAAAATGAATTTGGTGATACACAAAAATAATAATCAGCCATAATTTTATTAACTCTTTATTCTCTTGAATTGTCCAAATTAATATTACAATATTGAATGCGGGTTTCATATACAATCACCCAACTATTTTGCTTATTTAAACACGAACAGTCACGTTATTTAGTATGTTGAATTTCATTTGACCACAAAAGTGAGAAGTTTATATAAACATTTTAACAGAAATTGCAACGCCACCCTAAACCAACCCAGATGAAATATTTTCGTTCTATTTTGCAGGTATTATAAATATAATTAAGTTTCAAATAATATTTTCCTTTGTGATCCAATGAAATTTCATACGAAACATCTCATTACATAAATACATAACATAAAACAAAAATATAAACAAAAAATATAATGCGCCACATAAAACTTTCACAACTATGTACAGACACTTAATTTTAAAGACATTTTAATTGCTATTCTCAAAAATATAGATATAGGTACATACACTACATTTATATTAAGATAAATTGAACGATTAATTAGACGTAACCTAGTAGTACGGAAGTCTTGTTATTTATAATTAATAAAATTAAATTAAATATGTAACTAATAACGATGTTCGAAATAAAAGAAAATCTGGAATTATTAAAAGTTTGATATTAGAATGAAAAGTATTATTAAATATTAAGAAATAATTTTAAAAATAAAAATATCGGTCAGGTATTGATAATACCTACTGCCTAAGAAACACTAGTAATATGGCAAGACAGCATTACGGATGGAGGTCGTATATAATCTATTTAGCAAATTGCTCATTGTTTCACGTGAATTATCTACAGTTATTTACGAGGCAGAAACAATAAAGAGAACCTGACATAAATCATAAGACGCACACACACAAATATCATTTATATGCTACAAGCTTTATGTTGGAAATGATTTTTATATTGGCTTCGACTAATATTACACCTAAAAATTAATAAAATGATTAAACTGTTCAATTTGCACGGGCCCACCAAAGTAACAAAAATAACATTCGAAGAAAAACAAGATACCTAACAGGAAAATTTTAATAAATTTGTTCAATAAGAAATAATAACAATTCAACTTCGTATACACACAACTGTATCTATAGTTACTGAAATTCAGTGTGCATAGTTGACTGTTTTCTAATCTCACAATTTTGTTGATTTTCAAATATAATTAATAAATTATACTAATTATATTATGTATAAGCGCGTTACTCAAATACTTTGCCGGATTTTAACCTTTAACTTTATTCACATTAATTATATTAATCTATGCATTACATTTTAAAAGCCTAAGGGTATATTATACCAAAGTTATTAAGTACATTTTGTTCGATTTTATTTCGAAAGAGGAATAAAGACTATTTTACCTAATTTTGACAACCTTAATATTTATATTTTACGGTTCACAAAAAAGTGTTTGACAGTATAAAATGGTTTTGTTTCATTTGTGAGTATCATAAGCTTTTTGACTAAGAGACATTTTACAATTGTTCGATATAGTGATGAAAAATGTTTTTGAATCTGATTTTTCTTGGTGTATCACTGAATGGCACTTTCAACGTCCATTTAAGAGTAAATTATTTAAACCAACGCAGTGTTAATGATACAATGCGAACTCTTACATCTATAGAGGACTTGTTGTGCTTATGATATCACGACATAATTTAAGATATTAGGTACCGCTAATTACCACGATTATCTTCATACGAGCAGCAATGGACAGATACCTCTTGATATTTATCAAAATTAAGCAAATTTTATACACACTTTCATTAAAACCTTTTACATCTACCCTGACATAAATTTACGTATAAAGGTGACTATCAACACTAAAATTTTAACTTCTAATTTTTGTTCTGATACTAATGACTAAAAATAAATATGCGTTTTTCGTTGTAGAAAAAGAAACCCCTGATATTTCCAATACAATACTAATTTTTTTTCTAATATATTTGGCACAATATGGTTTAGAAGCAGTGTTGTGTATGCTCGAAAGCATTATCGTTTGGATTCTCCGATTTATTCGCATTAACTAGTTAGCTCATCTATTAATAAGTAAAAATAACAGGAAAATGAAATGAACGATAGCCTACTAATGGTAGTGTAGTTTTACTCGATAATACTCCATACAAAGTCCTATATTATCTATTTTTATATATTACACTTAAACTAATCAACTTTAAAATTAAATATGTAAATTTTAATTTTGCATTACTATTTATTATATGTATCATTGTTACGTATATAATTTTGAACATCAGATGATTTGGGATGCATGGACATCATATTCAAATTAATTGGACATTTGTAACATAATGTTCATCAAAAATACTTTTAAATTCTATCAATATGAATGCTTAGAAAACACAATATTACAATGATTACTGTGATTGTACTTTAATACGTATTTTGTTACACCTAAATACGTCACCGCTCTCGTGAGTACAATGGTTATGATCATGATTGTGAACTTACTTTATCAAAATGAAACGTTTTTAAACCAAATAACAGTTTTCATATACAACCACGTAAGCGAATCACAAAATGGAAATAATATAAAATAACTCTCGAAAAAACCTCAATACAACAAATTTTACAATCATAAAAATGTGACCCAGATAACATAATCGGTCCAATAAAAGTGGACAAATAATAAAATATACATCATAATGTACATAATATAATATCTAATAATAAAAAAATATAACATAATGTATTACAAATAATTGGTAGCAATAAATACTATGAGATTCACAGATTCAAAATCTTAACTAACAATACCGAGGATTATCGGACTTGTAAATCTTAGATCGATGCTAACTTTTAGCGTTTGTATATTTTTAGTAAAATATTATTGCAATACAAGGTGTGGTTATGGCAACAAAATAAATGCTTAAAGCACTTCACCAACCTGTCCACTTGCGAACGACGGGGCAAGTTCGCACAAAGGAACATCAAAAATAAATGTCACTGATCGCCTCGACGCCGAGACCATCCTAATAATCAGCCGCAAAATATAAAACTAGTGGATACGAGACAGACGCAGCCCACGGGTCCTCCTGGACGTAACACTTCCTTTCATGTATTTACTATATGATACAATATCAGTCAGGATTTACTACGCGGGACACGGACGCCTTACGTCGGCACTTTGTTCACTTTGAGGAGCTCACTGGAGCTCTTGTCGATGGGCATCTTCATCGGGTCGTGGTGGTGGGTTACGTGGTGACCGTGGTGCTGTCCCTCCAGCTTCGCCTGCTTCTCCTGCTGCTGCTGCTTCATTCTGTCCTGCTCTTCCCTCTCTCTGCGAGCCTGTTCGTTTATTTCTTTCACCGCGCGGAGCTCCTTCTTCAATTTCATGCGTCGGTTTTGGAACCATATTTTTATTTGTCTCTCTGTGAGACAAAGAGCGTGCGCAATCTCTATCCTGCGTCGGCGCGTTAAGTAATGGTTGAAATGAAATTCCTTCTCTAGTTCTAATGTTTGGAATCTTGTGTAGGTCTGTCTCCCTCGCCGCCGCGGGCATCCATTAGGTCCTGAAAGAGAGAAAAAAATGTTTAAACTACATTAAGATTAAAACAAAAAGAAGCTAATGTGCATTTTAAGTAATGCTCGATCGATTTATAGCGTTCGAGCCGTTCTCGCACTTTGATTCGCATTTTAAAGGCGAGCCATTAAATTTTCATTTATGCCATTTTAAATTTAATAGGATATTAAAATTTTATTAGGGTTGTAAAGTTAATTTTATAATCTCAAGCTACTGAGATCGACCGTAATGAGTGTGATGCGTAACTTGTGTGACATTTTTGATCTATAAAAGTGCGTATACCGTTACAAATTTTGTTAAGATCAGTAACTTAAAGGATTGCCATTGAGTAATGGCCAGTTCAACAAAAAAGCTTAAAAGGACCAATATAATAGGAACGGAGTAAGGGTTGCACAACTTTCTAATGCTTTTTAAGGTGTCGCTTTGTCTCAATTGTGTAACAGGTTTTCTAAGAAACCGTGAAAGTTTTTAACCCTATCTTGGTGAGCCCAAAAAACACAAAAAATCATACGGGTTCGCGGTCGAGCTTTCGAAATGTAGGTACCGTTACGAATATTCATTTATTCATTTACGATTTGTTTAAATTCAATATATCACTGTTTGACCCTAAAGATCTAAAATATCAATTTCTTGTACTTTAATTTATGCATTTTTAACAATTATTAATTTTACTTGTCAACTTATTTATAGCCTGTAGGCATTACACAATTGCATATAGTGCGCCGGCCAACCGAGCCAGACTGGTTTTTGAGTCAGACAATAAATAAGACAAGATAAATAGGCTTCTTTTGGTGTGTTTGATAGTTACCCGATGCGGTTTGGAATTCCAAAAGAGTACCTGGGAATATAAAATATCTTGTGTGGTATTTTTTTATCCTTGTTTATTTAATTTCTATGTGCAGTCTTGCCTTTTTAATTTGGACTATAAATCATTGCGGTTAGATCATATTTAAGGATAATACAGCAGCAGTTGCTTACAGTTAGATAATACAAAAGAGGTTCGCTAGTCCGGACTCCGGTACAATAAAGGTATTAATGTACAATGCTAGCACTAGTAATAGCAAGAGCATTCATGTATTAATAATTTTTGTTCAACATTTTCAAAATAGGTATATGTTGAAAAGGTTTAATAAAAATATTCGTATGATATGGAACTTACTACTCCTTCCACTTTTATAAAACTACAGGAGTATAAAGACTTTTTAAAGATAGGCATGTTAAATGTAAATTTTCATATCAATAATCACATTATTTATATTGCTTAAAAAACTTATTAATATCCCTAGGCTAGCACATAATCAGTAAAATAAGAGGTAGGTATTTATATTATTAAAACATTAACAAGTCGTTAAAAGTTTTCAAGTTAATAAATGTAATGGGAAAATGCTACGTAAAAAAATATTAATTAAAATTCCCTGTTTACGTGATTACAGTTATAAATCGTGTGATAGCCATCACACAAATTTAGTACGAGTAATAAATTTATTTTACTGTATTTTTATTACGTCAACAACATTTAGGGATATTAACTCTAAATATAGTCTAATTGAGTATAAAATGGATTATATTATAAAACGTGAAACAATGGTAAAACTGCATTTCACCATCCGTATAATAAAATCAATACCGCGCGAGAATAGGACAGAGATAACAAGCCTAATCTTAAAAAGTAAAGATGGATCCCAAAATACCATATACGTGTCCCAATTACTGAATGAGGGAATAATGTTTTATCTCGTGATTATTGACGATTAAAACTGAACTTTATTATTATGAAGACAGAGTTCAAACTTATGTGATTTACGACCGAGATACCGCTTTTTGTATCGGTGGTTCTGTATGTAACAGATCAGGTTGGCCACCCTTCGCCCGTTGTCATGGCAACGATCGTAAGCACCTCCCGTCAGCCGGGTCCCATTATTCTTTGCCGCATTGTCGTTGGAAGGTCTACCTGTCGTATAAATTAATTGTGTTATATTTCCCATGGCGCGTTGTTCGCTGATATTCTAAATAATTTTAAAGTTTCTATGGCACTTATGCCCTTTCTGTGGGCGTAAGTGCCATTCAATGTATATAATTCGTAGTTATAATATATAGATACTTTCATAAAGGTAAAATTTAAATGTTTTTACTTTACTTAAAATACATCAGCAATACGTTTATAAACACACCAAGTGTGCCAATAAAATTTGAAATATCCAAGTCGTTAGATAAGCAAAGATCACAATATGATATAATTAACCTTCTTAAATTATCAAACGATATTGATAAGTACGGCTGGATTGATGGGAATAGTAGAAATGGGAAGGGAGAAAACATACATTTTCCAAAAAAGACAGAGCGTTTCTTGCACTTTTTAAAAAATTAATTGAAAAAAAAAATATTATTTAAAATGAAAATTTTCTTAGATGAGAAGCGCGTAGTTTGGAAAATAATGATTTTGCATGATGTAGTAAGCTACATCACGTATAGGTATTATATGTATACACATATAGGTATAATATCAATTTACCACATGTATAATTCAGTTAGTGCGATTAATGAAGAAACTGATCACTGTATATTAAAGTCGTGTAGACGTAGTGTATGCTTGGTTTAATTATACTACTATAAATCTTCATTAAACAACTTCAAATGCTGCATAAAGTAATTCCATATTTGTACCCCAAAACTTTACCGCACATACATTTTGATAATATCATAAAAAACGGCAGCTAACATTTTAATAAATTAATGGTCTATTCTATGTAGATACAAGTCGTGTGCATTCAAATTATTAATTTCACGCTCATAAAACTCATAGCGCACCTACTGCGCTCGCGTAAAGGAAAACAAATTGTTTAATATAAATTATGTATCAACACATAGTTGTTTAACATTTTCAAAATATATTTATATGTTTTACTGGCCGTGTCTGCTTCTAGTAGCATTATTCCTAGACTTAGTTGTCTTCAAGTTAGTCGGCTCCCAGGAGATAGGTATAAGCTCCGCGAGTCATGTTGGATAATTTCTGTTTTACTGAAGAAAAGTCTTGATAATCGCAAAAAAAATTCCAATTCTAGGAATAGTCCATTCAAATAAACATACTACCTACTCAGCTTGAATATTTAAACAACATAGGTACCTATTACCTGAATTGTATTAACAAATATAATTATGTCAAATTTTGTACGTTTCATGTGTACCGGATTATTCAAGCCTGTACGAGTGCATCATATTTCGACGGCGGACTATTTTAAGATGGCGCTCTGTGCCGTTAACGATGATTTCCGAGTTACGAGGCCATAAACCGCTGTGTCGCCGACATTTGACATGCGAGCTTCAGCTCGATTGAATTAGATTCATTAAACACCATTAGCTTTTTTAATGTATTCAAATCATCATTATCTCAGTGTGACACAAAATTAGCATTCAAAATGGGCATCAATATTTCTTACAGAACTTGCGCTTACACGCTACTATTGGAATATTAGAATACAATAATGGCGCGATCATTAATTTCTCATCATATAGCACCCAGAAGCAAACAAGTTATTTCATAAATAACGATTAAGCTGGCCATTCGTTATAAACCCTTATTCCAATCCGGTTGGGCATTAATCAAGCCCTATGTGGAACGGGTTTATATAAAAGGTGAGCGGGTTTTGTTAAATAAAATAATAAATAAACACGAACATTCTGTGAGATTTATTTCGGAGAAAAAAGGTAGGTAAGAGCGTGGTCTTGTCGCCGTATGTTTATTGTCGTGGCCTCACGATACACGTCCCTAATTAATGTTGCCGCTCCCTCCAGATATATTGCTTTAGCGGTGCCTTTTTTAATTCAAAGATTAGAAGTAAATTATGCCCAGTCGCTTAATTATTAAACTTGGATACTCTACCGTGTATTAGACAACTGTGGTTTATGAATACGTTGAGTATAATTAGGTACAAAATGTTTAAGCCGCTAGATAATCCTTATTCTATAAAAATCAATGTAGATTATTGATTTTTAGGTCGTTTCTAGCTATGCTATACAGCATGGTCGTAAAAATAAGACGCAATCGAATTGATAAAATTAATGTTAAATGTGCATTTTTGAAGTAAGAAATAATTTGTTTAGTGCAGTTACTTGTATATGTAGGTAATGTTTTTTTTATGAAAATTGTGTAGAACTGATATTTTTGAAGAAAAAACTTCTTAAGCATCTTTTGCGACAAATAAGATCATATCAGTTTATTTGCTATACGAAGCAATTCCTATAACTGCTTGTTTTTTTATAAACTTAATAAAAAATCTAACCTATACAAAATTTTACTCTACATGGAAATGACATTCCGGGAACATGAAGTAGATAATGACTGAAGATATACCTAATATCTTCATACTGTGAAGTAACTGGGGATATTGGAATAAAAGAATAAACCTTTATAGTTTAAACTACCTCTTATTATAGTAAGTACGTTGGTACGTTGGTGGTTGGTAAGTAATATTGATGTAAGTACATACAACAATTTACATTTGTGTAACTGCTAGTGAGACGTAAACAGCGCGCTGTGAATGTAAATTTTGTATAACTTGGCTAATAAGTCAACCGCGCTGGAGTCGGAAAAGATTATTTTCGCTTATTGTGAGTGCCTGTTAAATCATCACAATGTTGTTCTGTACCCGCCTGCTGAGGACGTTGGCTTGTTGTTAGGGTTGTAAAGCACGCGAAAATAAGCCTTTTATTCGATGAAACTAGATATTTTTAGCATTAATTTATCACTAAGGTGACTTTAATGTGTTACTATATATGTACTTGTAGATAATTAAGATTATAAATAATTTATGGCTATCAAATAACTGCTTTTCGAAGGAGCTGTCAACTTATTCGAACCCAATAACCTATTCATCATTTATGTTGTAATATTTCTAAGAGACATAGCTCTCAGCAATATTAGAAATATGAATATTTAAGTATCAGAATATCTAATTCCCATTTTTGAAGACCCAATTATTTGTACCAATCACAAAAGCAATATTTCATAATAAAAATGCATCCTATTCAAAAAAGTTAAAAATATATGTTTCTTATTAAAAGGGGACTCTAAAGATAATAAATTAAGAGAAGAAATTGATAAACACAAAGACATTCCGGGAAGACAAAACATGCTTTATATGTTTTCCAGTAGGTAGATTAGGTAGATTCTAGTAGGTACATAGGTAGATAGGTATGTTTCATGTGACCAGCGGGATTATAATATCTGATCTGTGCTCTAAACTTTTTAGTGCAGCCGTAGAAGTTATCGATACTGCTTCCCAACCCTAATGTATCCCTTCGTGTATGGTATTGAGTAATTTATGTCGCTACGATCACAAATAACAATACAATAATTTCAAAGATTGGCTAAATGTGTGCGGGGTATTGTATTATTGTAATGCCAGATAACTTTCGATTACATATTCTAATAAATAGAATGTGTGTTGAATTTTAATGAAATAGTATTGCATCAAACACAGAACACAAAAATATTAAATAACGTCCTTTCGTAGGTATATAAATTTACACACGTCCTTATTCTATTAGTACCAGATATTACAATAAAAGGTGTTAAAGGATATATTTCAAACAAATTTGTAACTTTAACTAGCCACTAAGAATATTTTTCAGCATCCTTATTTTTTTACTTCTTAAGTTTAAGAAAATTCAGAGTAATATATCCTACGAATCTTTTTTTTTCTGAAAGATAATCAGGTAAAATTATTTTAACAAATTTGAACCATTTCCAAATGGCTGAAAACTTCAAAAATTATACCTATTGCGTATTAGATATGCATAATGCATATATAATAAATTTAAAAAAGAGTTTTACAATTATATTCATTATAATTAATTTTCAGCCTCATGCATGGTAAATGAAACTGAAAATTAATGATCTTCATCAAAAGGGGCCTATGTCCGACCGTGGGCGGCTGAGAAGACATAATGATGCTTTGCATTACTTCAGATAACACTCAATGTCCGCAGCCAGAGTCTTATCTAAATATATTCAAAGTAGGCGATAGTTTTGTCGAATAACATTATTCCCCTGTTCTAAATATAGCTATTGCCACTGCATCTTACTCCATAGCATTTGGAAACATTAACATATTTTGCATGCCGGTATTTTTAATTTTTTTAGTGATTCATAATTAGCATTATTATCGGACCCTATTTGCATTTTATGAATATTCTTCTCTACCATTCTATGAATCCATTCTCTACAACGATTGGCATCGTATTCGAGCTAGTGGTGTTAGATTGTAGATCAAATATCGACCAATTCTAATTCTTGAAATGCAGTAACTAGATATAATTTGTCATGTATAACGCACGGCTTTCATTAAAAAGCTGTTCCCGATGGTAATAATATCAGTTTGAAACTCCATAAACGTTTGTGTTTCTTTAAATTACATATGCCATAAATGTTTTCAAAGAACTAATATTTATTGGTTTCGCTACATGCAGACTGTAGGTATAATAACTGAGTTGCAGAAAGTCCGGACGCACAAATGAAGTAACAACTGCGGACAGACTGATTTAGTGCGGCTCGGTCGATGGCTCGACGCATTTATCTCCTTACATTGTAAACGTGACTTATGTACGTACACTTTCAAAACACATAATTTACTATTGAATTAATATATACTTTTGATAAAGTTGAATAATATATTACATGTAGAAAAGTTCGTCTTATTGCTTATGCAAAATAGAAGACAGGTTGTAGGTAGAAGGTATATTTAATTTATTTGCGACACCCTGAAAGGTATTGTTAATATATTATATAGATAGATAGGTAATAAACTTATAACTATAATGTCATCGTAAGTAATAGGTATGTTTGATACCTACATGGCTATTTGAATATTATTGTGCATTTATAGGTAATGTATTATATTTATAATTATAATTTCATTATTTGTAAGCACAGATGTTTAGTTAGAATTTATAATTCAATAGTTTTAAATTAATCAGTCTTTTAGTCTAGGCTAAGACAATTATAGAGTATACTTTTTTTTACTTTGTGTATTATATAGTTTAATAACGTTTATGGTTGTTTAGTATTTAAACAAATCGATAAAACTGAAACTGTCCCATTTGCAATTGAAATTATATTGTACGGTCACAAAATGTTTAGTGGTTACTGGATACTGTTATAGATAGGAAAAATCTCAAAAGACTTATTCTATACTTTCATTTGGTTTATCTTTTTCCATTTGATAAAGAACCTTTGCCTAATTTAGATTAGGTATTTACCTTCATGTAGGTAAGCCAAACAGTAACCTATTAGAAGAATGGTAAAATTAAATATACGTTAGTTTCGATGACTAAATAAATAAATAAATTATTCATAAATTTACGCGTTCTTAAATTTAATGACAAAAGCTGAAAAGATTTCAATCAAATATTAATAGATTATTGAAAAGAAATTAAAATATTTGTCTTCAAAATATAGGAAATCGAGAATTAAATCACCGGCACAACCCTAGCTCTGATAAGAACTTAAACCAAAACAAACACAAAAATTTAAAATGACATAAAAATAAAAAAAAAACTCAAAACAAAATAAAACACAAACACAGTATCGGGATGTCGCCAAAGTAACACAGTACATTACTCAGATCAGTGCTCGTATCGCAGCTGCAGAATGCCATTTATTGTCCACTCACAATGCGCGTACACAGCGCGCACGTTGTGACAACTATTATTATTGAAACTGATGACTCTATTCGAGATAAAAAGGTCAATTGGTATCGCAAATGACACATAATATTCGATTTAATTAGTCTGAATGTTTCCATTATAATGAGTTACCTACGGCCACTGTAACATAACTTCATTGAATGCTTGTTACAGACTATCATCATCATCATCATCTGAACTTCCCCCTTAGAAGAAACAATACAACTACGCTGGGTCCAGGTAGGGGCTTAAGGGGGCTGCAGCCCCGGTTTCCGAAAGGCTTAAGGGTTTTAAGATAATTTTTGTACTCCTAAAAGGGCCCTTTTTGAAATCCAAGGCCGTCTAGGCCCTGGCCCCGCCAGAGCTTAATTAATATAACTATATACATCAACTTTATAGCGGCAAAATAAAATCATCAGGTTTGGGTAAGTGGTGGTGTTTTATCATAATTTTTTTACACGCCCTAGAATGGGGACCGACTTTAAATAGTAATATAGGTACTTACTAGTGTATATTACTATTTACATGGTATCACTGAAACTAACAGAAAAACTTAGCCTGTTACAGAATAGTTATTTAACACTAAATATTTACTATAATAAATTATGACAAAGCAAAAGAGAGCCGAACCAAATATGCTTAAACGCCTGTGATACCAAAAAAAATATAATTGAATATTACTCCTACGACGCGCGGGCTACAGGTGTGCACAGTGCACACCTATAAATTTTAATTATATCTACAATTTCTGAACTACCACATTAAGGAAGGAAAATATTCAATAGTTTAATTAAATACCTATTGTAATATACGTTTTTATATTTAATTAATAGCCGTTGAACGCTTTTAACGCTTTTAATTTAAAGTATTTTATATATTTTATTACAAACGCTGTTGAAATGTGCAAGGTGCATTGGCTTTTATGTACGTATCATTTAAACACTTATCCACTATACATATCACCTATAACGTAAATAAAAACCTATAAAAATAAATGCCATATAATTCTTGTATCGCGCGAGGCATTAATATCGTAATGTGTTAATTTAAAAATAATCTTTACTAAAAATATATTTACGATTAAACATTAATATTACGATTTTAGATAAAATAATATTGGTCTGATATTTAAACCAATTCGATTTTTTGATAGAATTTTATAGTAAATAACGTTTAACAACTTTATTTACAACTAAAATTACTTCAACAGATTTTATCGAAATAAACCATTATACTTATCCGCTTACGTAGGTACTCTTTATGTGAACTTAAAATTAAAAGATTATAGTTTGTTTTTTCTATTTACCTTTTTCTATTATTTTCTATTAAGATTACTTACTTGTTATTTACGTTAAATGATTTTTCGCAACTGTAAATCGTAATTTTTAAGGAGCAAACTATAGGACCAAAATTGTTAAGGTTTGCTGAAATTTGAAATAATCTATAATAATGCCCATTGTAACACCGAGAAAGAAATATTAGAAAAGTAATCACATGTTATGTATAGTTGGTTTTTATCAACTTTTGTACCTTATATGGCAGAGACTTTGGTGTGCGAATTTGACTCGCTTTTGACCAGATTTTAGCGCACAAATATAATATTTCATTCCCCACTGTGTAATTTGTGAAGCGAATTAATTAATTCGCAGAACAAGCTACACAAAACAGCGGGCACTATGCATATTTTTTATTATAAAGTGTTGTAGATCATTGTCTGAACACATTAAGCGGCAGTAGCGTCAAAAACGAGTTCCATATCTTTCATCGTTGCAAAACGCACACAGAATGTGCAAGAGAAACCTTCGTACAACGAAACACTCTCAGAAATGAAATGATTTAAAGTTCTTGGCATTTCTGTTGAAAAAATATTCAGATTTATTACACAAATGATATACGAATTGTATGAAAATAAAAAAAGATATGAATATATTGTTATAAAATAAAGAAATATTTAATTTTAATTTTAAATATTTTTGTGACATATTGCTACCTATAGCTATAGCTCTTTCCTTTATATCACAGGCAAGAACCATATATTTCTACAGTATAGAAAATGCACAAAATTTTATTATTTAAGTTTACAATTCATAATTAATTTTGTTATTTCAGCGAAAAATTAAACTAATTATTTATTTATATAAGTTCTTCATTCACATTTTTCATAACTGTAATAGCTTTTTTAATTCATGAGAATTACTAACATTTAGTCGTATTTAAAGCTATAATTTAAAGTAAGATATGGCTTATTTTACAGTTACATTTATGTTTTATATTTAATATTGCCTTAGCTAACTCCATTACACTATTTCCCTGGGGTGGCATTGCAAGTGAAACGTAGAAAACGCTTCGAGACACTTGAAAGGTAGTGAAATTTGATCTGTTGAAAAAAAACTGAGTATTTAATCTTAGAAATAATTTGCATATTATAATCTTTGTATATACATTTCTTGTGTGCACATGTATGTCACTGAACTCCTCCTAAAAGACTGGACCGATTTTGACCATACTTTTTAAGTGTGTTGAAGGGGATTTGAGAATGGTTTAGATTTACAAATCAGCCCGGCAGATGACACTGTCGGTATCTCGAATACTCAATAATAGGGTAAAGTAACGGGTTAACAATTAGACCACATTATTACCTACCTGTTACCATGACATCATTTTCCAATAATGACAAGACAAAGTCTGTCATGCAGCTAGTTCTATTATAATACTCATATTATATGTATTATTGCAGTATGCATTGTAAAATCAATAAGCGCCATATTGCATTAAAATTAGCTTAAAACGTGAATTTTAATTTCAGAATGACGATAATTTATTTCTAATACTATAAAGTCAATTCTTTATTAATATAACTATTGTCTATATTTACTAAAAGGTTATTAAATTTATAACTTAACTAGCTGCGCCCCGCGGTTTCACCCGCGTAACTTTCGATCCCGTGGGAATATCGGGATGAAAAATAGATGTTGGCCGATTCTCAGACCTAC
>LUGF01024203.1:965550-1005680 GCA_001625245.1 Calycopis cecrops
GTGCACACTTGTGCACTATAATATGTCCTGCGCATCTGGCTCGTCTCTATAGAGACGGCCGCCGTAGCCGAAATCGGCTGGGAGGACATTATTATATGTATTATTGCAGTATGCGTCGTAAAATCAATAAGCGCCATATTGCATTGAAATTTGCTTAAAACGTGAATTTTAATTTCAGAATGACGATAATTTATTTCTAATACTATAAAGTCAATTCTTTATTAATATAACTATTGTCCATATTTACTAAAATGTTATTAAATTGATAACTTAATTGAAGTAGGTATAATAAAATCGGTTAGGTACTAGTGCGTTTCACAGTTGAATTTTTACCAGCCTCATTCATCGCGCGACGTGAAGGAATTCCAAAAAGTCTCTCTTTTTGGGATGTCACACAAGGTGACTAATAATAACGAAACGACCTCTACAGGTAACGAATACAAACACCAATCACACACATTTGTGTGAATAAGGCAAGCTATGAATAAAACTGAGGCGTCATTTTCCTTATGAACATTTGCATGAACTTTCTTTACACATTTCGAAAATTCATAAATATAAATGTATTGTATAGCTCTAGTATATTGAAAAGTTACCTACTTGAGTACTGGCTACTTGAGCACTATTTAATCTGGAGTATATATTAATAAGGGTACCATGACAGCCATGAATGAGAATCTATTTCCACCTACGATACTTATAACCTTACTATATACAACAAGGATGGATGATGGCGTATATTTTTTGCATTATTTAGCAGTATATAATCGTGAAACTAATATATCAACGCCCTCATCAATAATTCATATGTGGGTTTTTAAATTAGAAATCGAAAATTACTTAGCGAATTCATCTTATTTATTTTCTTATTCATCTTTTTGACACACAGTGAAAAATAAAGCTGACGTATAATTAACGATCAATATGCCGATTTACATTAAAATAGTAAACAAAACATAAAAATCGTAATTAATTACCTTTAAGTACGATAATCTTAAACAATATATTACAAGTAATGAAGTTGCGAAAGTCTGGAAACTACAAATACGTATAGCAAAAGGATATGTAATAATAAATAGCGTTGAAACGGTCAAATAATAGTCCTTATCTCAAATGTCCAAGGTTTACATTGCTGTGGATGTCGTATTCTCTTTGAAGCTCAGATTTGAACATACGTTGAAACAAAATAAAATAAATGCAGCCGCCAGACCCCACCCAGTGCAATGTTGGCATAATTAACTTTGCCTGTCTGATGTTTTAATTAAAGTGCTTTCTAAGTTTGTCTGCGTTTTATATATTTGTCTAAAAAGGGTTTATCAACATTATTTAGTAAATAGATAGAGTAGACACTATATTCCTAAGCTTCAAATAGCAACGAGAATCACCGCAAAGCGCACAAATTACAGGCTACTGATAATAATAAGTAGATTCATCAATATAGTATTTTATTTCTCGGTATTTTACTGTACCTAAAATATACAAAATCATACTCTAATGTTATTTATTCAAGTTGAAAATATTACATATTTATTTTTATGTTAAGAAACAAAATATCAATATCGTGTGGTATATTTCATTCAAGTATGATACTGAATTAATCAATAATTATATAATAATATTTATTAAAATATTGAATTTCACACGATTTTTGTTATTTTTTTCTGAAGAGTTATGGTATTTGCTACTTACGTATACAAGTTATTTAAAACTTATTTAATATACTAATGTAACTTAGGAACTGTAGGAAACCACTTGGGTTGCATAGTTAGCAAAACAAGATTGAATATCAAAGTGCGCCTACAAAAGGAAACTGAAATTTGATTCATAAAAAACAATAAGCCAAGCCGTTCCTAGAATGTTATCTCCTGTCCGGAAACAATAGCTTTGTGGCCTTTATTTTTCGTTGTCAATATTTATACTAGACCACGTGTTTAAATTATAACAGGATGTTTGAAACGGCGGTAAGTGCGTACTTTATTTTCTATTAGATATTATTTAGAGTTAAGCCGGCTGCTTAAGCACCTACAAATACATAAAGCTTAGGGAACATTATTTTGATAATATATTGTGAAGCGGTTGCTCGTAAGTCCTCGAGACGAGGAGAGAGGGCAGTTTTATTTTTGAAAATGACTCCATCAGTCACAGATAACGCGTTCTGAACTTCACAAAAAACAGTCGCGCTCAGTATTATGTCGTGCACGTTTTTTTTGTAACCGAATATCGCTCTTGAAACATTGATGAATATTTTACTATCTTTATTGCCTGTTAAAATATATCCAATTTAAGAAGATTTATTTATCATAATTGGATGTTTTCTAATATGTTTTAGTGGTCCGTGTTAAAGGACTTGACTTCATTTTCTTATGTTGTTAACAATACTAAATAATACTAATCATTTTCTTCTATGTATACAAAATCCAAGAAAGAAATAACATGCTACAACATTAACAGATTTTTTTTGTTATTTTGTTTAAATTGTTACTTAAGTACCTACTTTTTGTCTGCTAGAGCACAAAACGCGGCAAAATATATTCTTGGATAAAAGGCCTTTGAATGTAATATTTTAGGATGACCTTAATTAATTATTATTATAGGATCTACACTCGAATACTAAATGTATATAAAGTTGAAAACACTTTACAATACTCTACATTATTTTTAATTTTGCAATTTATTAAATACCTACTATTTTTCAAATAATATTTAATAACTTTACCTGTACAATATGAAATATGCGAAAGTTATATTTAATAAATGATCTAATAATAGATTATTTTTAAATAGATTAACAAATTATACATTCAAATGTTATATAATACCGGAACCATTTAGTCAATTCATAATTTTATTCGCAAATTAAAAAAAAAATATATATATTTTAGATAGACTTATCTTAACATGATTTAGGTACTGTTTTTTTTATTTAAAAGTATTATGATAGCCAAAATAATATTATATAAAATTTAAACACCTTGTTATTATAATTTACATTAACACTTAATTACAATTTTTTATTCAAATTTATTGTTTTTAATTTTATTAAAGACGTTTTATACAATTATGTAGAAATTAAATACATTATGATACATAAAATTATGATTCTGAAATTATAATTATTTACCTGAAGATAATGACTTTAATTTTATCAGAGTAACCCTGATAAAGTCATAATCTAAAACAAGAATTTTATTAAAATTTAGAAGCTTTTAAATAAAGTTTAACAAACAATTATTTATTTCATTGGTCAGTCGTAGTCAGCAGCAATATAATGTACTTTTTGACATTCCTTGTTCTAAAGTAGAACATAATATTATCATGCAATTAATAGCCAA
Organism: Calycopis cecrops; assembly: GCA_001625245.1. NCBI lineage: Eukaryota > Metazoa > Arthropoda > Insecta > Lepidoptera > Lycaenidae > Calycopis > Calycopis cecrops. The sequence goes on from LUGF01024203.1 coordinate 968,883, forward strand.
CAAGCAGAGTATTGTGGATTTTATTAATTCATGATATCCAAGTATTTCATGTTCGTTTCATAACAGTCGTGCCTCATTGTGGATCAAGGTTGATCTGACTGGCATTCAATATTATTTTTCGTTATTTATTATGAGTAAAGCCCTTTAAATGTTACCTCATCGTCGTCATTATAATATAGACTTGTAGCCCATTCGGGCTGGCGCGACAGAGGAAATCCCTCTTTTGCTTAAAAGTCGCCAAAGGAGGATACGTTAAAACCATAGAGGCGGCATAGAGGCATAATTTAAAAATCATATTATATGCGTCGTCTGTCAATTTCTATCCGGTAACTTTTTAACTTTTTAAATCCAAAAAACAAAACTAAAATTTCACTTTTACACGCACGGAGGTACCTCTTACAAGATGCTGACACGTCCGGAGGTACCTCTTACAAGATGACGCCGCAAAGTGAGATGTACGCTGTCTCGTTTGCTTTCCGGTAGTCCATTGGTGGGGCATCGTACAATTATAGTGATGTCCATGTGTATAATCGAAAGCCTCCTTTTCCTCCTTATAATATAAAAAGATTTTTTTAAATATAGTATAAGGGGACAAACGAGCGGTCGGATCCGTTTTCAGGAATACCGACGCCTATAGACAACCACATAGAGGTTACAAAGCTGCGTTGCCCCCCTTCCTCCTCCCACCTCCATGAGCCACCGGCTACTTACACACCGCACGAAACGCGACAGCTGTCTCTTTACGCCGTGATCGAGTAAGCGAGAGGTACCTCTCGGTAATGCCGGCCTAATTCAGCTACATGCATGCAGCATGGCACTTTCATTTATAAAAGTTATAAATATTTATCGCATAAAGCCATCAACAGTTAGCGAAGCTCGCGTTACGTTATGTTTTCAAAGCGCGCGGCTATAAGGTTAAAGTTTCCAACGAAGTGTCGACTTCAGGTTACGTTTTATGCTGTCACATGAATCTCGAGCTCGGATGTTTGGTCCAAGACGATCGTTCATTAGCATTTTATGACTGATACTGCCGATAAATGGAAGTGGCGTTCAACGGCTCGTATCGTTTGATAGAGGCCCGCTGGCGCAGGAAGTCGGTGTTATGTTATTGCTTATATTCACTTATTCGACGCGTTTCGGTTCGGACGGCGACTGTGTCGTCATTGATCTTTATTTGATTGTGTTTAGATGACTTTTGTTTTCTAATAACTATATTTTTTGCTGATTATGGAAATTGAACAGAAACCCCCTTATTAATAAACATAGAATAACTCTATCCAAGGAATAACCCAGTAATAAACTGACATCTGTCAAATTCCATAATAAAAAACACAAAAAGTATGGAATTTGTCAGATGTCAGTTTATTACTAGGTTGTTACTTGGATATAGTTATTCCATGTTTATTAATAAGGGGGTTGGAGTTTAGTTACTATTAATATCCGTTAGAAATTGTGCTGACTTGCTACCTTACGCCTTCCTTGGAATGTGCCATGGAATACCACACACAAAATCCGTCATCGTAGTTATTATGGCAGCGTGTAGCGGTATCATCACAGCTGCAGGTACCTCCCTGGTCATGCCAGCGTAAGCTCGGACGCAATGCAATAATGGCACTACCTCTTACAGTATCGTTGTAGAAATAAGGATACCACATTAAGTCACATGGAATGAATAATATAACTCTGTCATCATCGTCATCTGTTCACACCTGGTTGATTTATTTCTCTTTCTTCAAGGCGTACCAAGATCTGTTTGGATATTTATGGTCGGCCAACAAGAAAAACGTTATCAAGCGTTCACGAATAGTAACTGGAAATTTGGCTTGTCAACTTAAAAATTATACGAAAATTTTTCACAAACATTTCGTATACCTAGGTATACCGTTTCTTGTTCAAGAACCGCGAAAAAACTGGTTTGTGATATATGTATAAATTAATCACTTATTTTATTGCCCACGTGGTGATTGATGACGAATATTTATTACTCATTTTAGACGCCCGTCAAACTACTTTTTCAGAGGAAAAAAACTGGCTTTAAGCCTTTCTTTTAGTTGTTTCGAGACTTGGAACGACTTTATTACTAAGCAGTAACATTAGAGCCTCTGAAATGGCCAAAACGATCGCTTGGCGTGGCGTTTAGAGCACATTTCGATTCAATGTTATGGGAAATGGGAGCATAAGTGTCCCAAAATACGCAAATGGTGTATATATTCTACATGGTGCCTTATGGTGTTTAATGTCATTATATTTACAAGTATTATGTCTTGGTATATTTAAAATCATTTATTGTAATTTAACCATTAGCTTTATTGAGACATTTACAAATATCATCAATACCTACTGGCTTAAAAATTTACTAATAAGTTTATATGATCGATGATATTTAATTGCACATGGAGTATAGTGACTTTTCATATCTGAAAAATGATATCCAGTGCTAAAATTCAATATTATTTAAATGAAATAAGAAAAAAATAATATAAATTATGAAAATACCAGCTTCTGCTCGTGGCTTCGCCCGCGTGGATTTCGGACTTCAAAAATGATTCAAAATTTTAACTTATTATATTATTCTGATATGAAAGCTATATTACTCTAAAGTTTCATGAAAATCCGTTCAGAAGTTTTTGTGTGAAAGAGTAACAAACATCCTTATACACTTTCGCATTTATACCTAATATTAGCTGTTACCCGCGGCTTCGCTCGCGTTGTTTTTCTAGATAAAAAGAAGCAGATGGCACTCATCAGTTTTTCAACTATCTCCATACTCATTCATTGATCCTTGATCCTGATCATTCCTTTGATGTGAAAGAAGAACAAAGGAACAAACAAGCAAACACACTTTCGCATTTGTAACATTAATAAAATGAATAATAATGACCATTACGTAAGAGTCATATAAATTTAATATGAAGTTATTTATGCTTATACCTAAATTTATGACTGCTTAAAATCGTGTTAAGCTAAACTTAAATTAATTATGTACTCAAAAATTTGATTTAACAGAAACTCAAAGTAATTTAATTATTTACCGAGAAAAGGCTTAATGTTGATCAAAAAGAAATACAGAAATTACTAAATTAATAGTATTAATAGTAGTAGTAGTATAATAAAGAGTATGTAAAGCTCTAATTTTCTTACAAATGTTGAATGAGAAACCTAAAGTACCACATTGATATATCAGTTGATAGCACGTGCCATATTTACTAACAATTTCATTGATTTTACATCCAATATGTAGACACGGTTCGTGTGACATCTGCCGTCCGATTCTTTTGTGTAACCCGACTAACGGGCTATGGAAAGCTTATATCTCGTAGAATGGCACAGAATCGTAATTTTATAAGTCCCTCTACAAAACGCATATCGTAAAAATAATTGGAGCCCATTCATATTAATGGATGTTTATGGCTGAATCGTAAAAACGAGATTGGCGCTTAGAAGTAAAGCAATTCAATGAAACCTAATTTTATTTCGCACTATAAATGTAGTTATAACTCTATTCAAGTCAATTTGAACAAATTTTTCTATTCTTTGGGTTTTCTTTACTACTTATATGTGTGAAATTTCAAACCTTCGAATATAGTAAATAAGCAACTAATTTATGTTATTTCTTGTCTGTGATCCAAGAAATTTAAATTATGAATTCTTTTTTTACTTTCAATAATAGGTATATTAATCTCAAAATGTCAACTTTTCTTTGGATCACGTTCCAAAATGATACGAATAGATATTAATATTTCTATAATTATATATTCTATAACGTATTTCATATTTATTAGCCAGTGCGAAATATTGAATAAATAATATTATACCAAGTTTTATTTAGAAAACAAAGAAGATTTATCTATTTGATTTTATTGCCGTTAAAAGATTTGTTACCAATGTAAATAGATAGATATTTAGGAAATAGATTTTACTAAGCAACACGACAAATGATGATTCGCTGTATCCGTCGTATTTTCCTCTATCGCAGATAAATAGAAAAGACATTAGGTGCCGCAGCTGTTACTCCCCAAACCCCTTAAGGGAGTCACAATTTTCCTGCCCTTAACATGACTCGAATCCCAAAAGATATTCCCCCGTTTATTTATTACTATAATATCTTTATTAACGAAGTTGGAAACTGTTTGTGATGTAAAAATAAAATAAATTAATCTTATTAACGCTCATTATATATATATATATACATGTTTAGCTAAATAGATAAGTAAGACTTCGGATGAGTGCTACGGCATAAAGAGTGAGGTTTTACAATTGAATTCAATTCATTTTATCCCAGGAGAGTACAATAGGCGTTGTAGACCTTTTAACGCCATGAATGTGAAAAATCATACTTCATCCTATAGCTACATACTACAGATATAATATTAAAGTATCAATTCAAAAGCTTACTCAATAATTCTCCTTATTTTAGTACGAGTGATGTTGAATTTAAAGCTTAGAAATGCCGGAATAAAAATAAAGATCTGTTGTTAAATAGTAGGTAGGTATCTACATATATTTCAAAATACATTTTTTTAATAGAGAACACCCATTGAATTAACATAATATACTGCTTACACATTGAGTTTAACTCATTTCACTTATTAGAATAGTATCTGTCCCTATTTTTTCCCTTTTGTTTATTTCAGCTATATTTTAACTCCGAATGTAATATCGTAACGTAATTTTAAACGAATTAGTCAACCCTCGTAGTTTAAAATTTGAATACCCACCACATTTCGATGCTCGCGCCCTCGTGTGTTACAATTTAAGACAACGGGGAGGATCGCAGTATTTTATAATTTAACACCCTATCGGGTTCAGCTTGCGTTATGTTATGTACAAATGTGTTGTCCCACAGTTGAGTCGCTTTACTTCTGTATTTATATCTATATATTATGTTATCGTATTATAAACACCACGTTTATAAGGAGAATCATTAAATTTCTTTATTGAGCGTTAGTTTTTACGTGATGAGCGCAAAAAGGTTGGCTCCGTTATTTTATTTACAATGTTATGGTGTACCTGCTCATCTTGATCGCCGAGTTCTTCAAAACAGATACGCAGTGGATAGATAAATTCTGATTATAATTAGTTTTCATAAACAAAATGTACCTTATGTTGGAAAGAAAAATTAAAAAGATATGTTCAACTTGATAATGTAGGACTGACGAAAACATTAATGTTGTTATCTACACATTAATGTTATCATTTTAAATTGCAAAAACATATATTATAACTTCCTAAGTACCCTTAATATTTTGAATACATATTTTATGTACTTGTAAATACTATAAAGATTTAGAATTTTAGTTTATTATGTAATTTAACCTCACGTTAATAGTTTTTTAAATGTAACATATTAATTAGCTAGATATTTGTTTAAACGCCATTTAAATGCTAAATTCATTTTGATGAATTATATGGCCATTCGCTTCACGGCCACCGCACGCTATAATTTGCGGTTTTGCCATAGCGGTCTATGGTCTATGGCACATCACATTTGCGCGCCAGAGCAAAAATGAGTCCGAAATGTTACAAAATTGTACACATTTCTCTTACTTTCTACAAGAATTTTGTACATGTAGAAGTATGTTGTACGTGTGTTAAACTAATATTATTATAAATGTTTTAGAATATAATAAAATTATTTATATTAATGATAATATAATTGTGATATGTTCATTATCAGTAGGGTCTAGATAATAGGGGGCTATTAAATAGAACCTTTTATTAGTAAATAGCTTAGAGAGGACATTTTATTAAATAAATAAAAATATCACTTCCAAATAAATTTAATATCTACCTCCATTAATAATATTTATTAATATTTATACTTATACGAAGTTTTATTCGAAGCGTGCAGTTTCAAAATGGCGGACGCACAACTAATTGAAGGCGGGAGGGTTGTAGGAGGGATGTTAAAATGCAAATTTAAATGGCCGCCGGTCAACAGGAGGTAATACCCTGCAGCTTCTATTGTAAGCATATTAATTCAACACATTTATGGCTGCAGCGCACTCGGCAATACTTATAATTGAAAATTAATGCGGGCTTTTGTGAACGCAACATTAATTTCATGATTAGTTAACTCGTGTTATTGGTAACAGTTAAACAATCATATGAAGATAATCGTTATTGATCGTTATTTACGATTGATTCAACGATGAAAAAATGTACCGACTGACTCGTATGTAGCTCGCTTTTATCGAGAAATGAACATGCATCTAACATCAATCATCGTATTGATAAAACGTTCCACGCTGAGACATTTTGATAACATAATCGCTTAGACAAAATTCCATAACGGATTTTATCGCTTAAATTGATTACCAAAATAATCGTTTCTCGACTTATACCTACATACATTTAGACATACTACACGTAAGTAATTAATTAGCTAAATAAGTAAATAATCGTTGCGAGCGTCACTTAAAACATATTTAATAGTAATTTAAAGTTAATAAGTAACATTTTCAAACTGACACTTTTACCGACACCATTTTTTTGGTCTGTGTGACGTACCGGCCACACCTGCTACGCCGTCGTAGCTACTTTTACGTAAAATATAATATGCGTTGCTACATTTATTTGAAGTACCTACCTATAACGGCCAGATGAAGCCAGCAATGTTCTGTGGTCTTAGCATTGCTCGCTCGCTCGCCTTCTACCTTGTATATCTATCATACATTACAAACATTTAAGGCAAGTGAATAAGAAAGTATCAATTATTACACCGTTCTTTCATAAAACCACACTATTATTCCGTATACGGAAGGCTTTTCTAAAGCTTAATTAAAAAAATATTTCACCGTAATTTATATAAATAAAAAATTATATACCTACTTACTACAAAAAAAAATATTTAATAAACTTTACAGAAAAAGTCGCGGACATCAGTTATAGATAAGTGATTATTTTATCCTCATCAAATAAAGTCATTAAGCTTATAGGTGCATAGCCATAAAATGTAAAACTCGAGGAAGTTGTCTTTTCCTTTTACAATTTATTCAAAAATTCTTATTGCATCGTTGTAGAATATGGGAGTGATGGACGTTTTAGATAGGCGTATTTTAAATCAAACGAGAAAGTAATAAGTTAGATAAAATCACGATAGGCAAATATCTTAATTATACATTAATATATTCTTGAATATTTTTTATATTCCGTCTTGTTACATTTGATTTATTATGAGTAAAAGAATTTCTACACACACAAGGTGGATATTAATGTATGTATTAAAATAATTCCTGAACTTTTATTTCGGGGCATCCCAGAAGTGTTATAAGTTTATCAGCAAATCCTGTGTATATATTAATATGTTAGAGCTTTGATGTCGGCGGAGTGAAGAAACTTGTAATACACAGGTCGTAATGCGTTCTACACGTATTCGTCGAGGTCATAAATTGTGTTTTTACAAATAAATTTAACTAACAGTTTCAAACGATGATATGATCTATTTTTATACGAATTAAAGTAGACTAAGGATTTAAGAAGAAATAAACGCGAGAAACGTAAAACCGATCGTTTAGAATCATTTTTGTTTTATTTCTCTTTTATACTTTATTAGATGAGAAAGGTGATCAAGGATCAAGGCAACAATGATGACCATAGACCTACTTCTGAATAGACGACGTTTAGTCCAAATGGTCCAGCATTGAACTTGGATCACATGGCCTGGCGATTTCTACAACGGCAAATTAAGTTGTCAATTCGATAATGACGTAAAAACTCCGAACGAATAATTTTATGAACTTGCCTATAAACCCACTGTTTTATTTATTTTAAAGAGCATAAAATTTTAACAATACGAGCAAAGTATAAACATAATGTGCCTAAATATTAATTTAATTCTCAACCTACTTTGTTCATCTCATGAGATATTCACGGTACATAATTGTCCACTTAAAACGTTTTAATTGCGGCCCGTGTAAGGGTAATGTAGTTCCCTTAAGCGGCGTGCGAGTGAGGTACGCGGTTTATGCGTTGTAAACTATGATATAACCGCTTTATATTTATAAAGTAATGGTTGGATGATTCAGGCCGTAGTTTCAAGACTTGTAAACATAAATGTATAATTTTATACGTGATGTGGTGGTTGCGCCTTTTTTCTTCTGTAGGCCGCAAAAAGCGGACAGATCGGCTGATAATGGTAGAGCTGACAGTCGAATTCAATGAGGCATCCATGAGGAAGGATATGCTTAAATATTTGTCATAATCCTAGAGGCTGCTTATTCCGGAACCTACACTTATTGGACATTGTGAAGGAACGGCTGTTTCTAAGTTTCTCCTTTATTTTTCAGATTTGAAATGCGTCGGGCGATGTGCAAACAGCTATCTATATCCTGTCGTTTTTTGGAAATTAATGAACTTCGTTAATAGTTTCGCCTATAACCAAAGGCTAACTAGCTGCTAGAATATATACTACTATGTACATACATACATACTAGTAAGATACTATGTATTTTAACTGACCTATGATACCATTATGCAAATCATCAACTACATAAAATTACGTCATGTATTTTATACAACTCATTATTCAAAACGTGAAACATTCTAAAAGACAAAAATATATCTATAATAAAATCTTTTTTCCAGTAATTCTTATTTATGCGTCAGTATTAAATTAATGGCATCTATCTATGCTTAATTAAGGACAGTTATAATTCAGGAATGTCCTTAATATTCCATCCCCACCCTCATCGTAATGCCAGTGATTAAATTGTGCCTTTCGCATTCAAGCTGCGCCTCCTCTTATGGCTTCCCTTATTACTACAGCCATTTTAATTAAATATTAATCCGGCTATAATGGGTACGGCTAAAATTTTAAAAACAATGTGACCTTACACGAATAAAATATTGTTTGTATAATATGTGTATATTAGTTCTCTAGGTATTATTATAATTTGCTAGTTTTTGTATATTTAAAGATATAAGATCAAACTAACGAAAATATATTGCTGTTTTGATTAATTTTGTGGTGTAAAATTATAATTTATGAACTCCAACGTTTAAACATATTACACCTAAAACTTGCAAAGTTATATATATTGAAAACAGCAACCTATATAATTACACAACTACCCCTTTAATTGCACACTAACCATTTTTATTTATTCTAAGTGAAAATACAAAAAAAATATCTATAAATTATAACTCCATTGCTCTCAAGCTTGGGTCACTTTATGTTTAAATTGGCCAGAGAATGGTTATGCCTCCCTCACCGGCCCAAAAAGATAGGATTGCAAATTTGCGGCCAAAAATTTATGAAAGTCGTGTCGGAGTTCCCCTAGGAGGGGAGGCTAAAATAGGGCCATCGGCATTTGGGTGAGCTGGCTCCGCTCATTTTCAGCCAAAATAACCCTAAACATTTTATTAGGCAGCATTCCTATTCCCATAACACGATGGAAATGCGCCGACTAATCTTATACCAAAATTTAAAGGGTTCTATTTATGAAGGCGCAATAGTTATGGAGTGTTGTATCGCGTTTCTAAATGCGCTACAGAGCCCAATGTTATTCCCTGTTTAGGGAGAAATTAGAAAAACGTTTCTTTTTTAATTTTTTATGGCCGATCTGCCACGGCGTAAGTTACCTACAGATGCGATTGATGATGATTTTTATGCGATTAGTATTTGCTGCTTGCCTTATTGTCTTGGTATTTAATTAAGCCAGTAGACGAATAAACGTGATCATGATGACGATTTTTTCACACAGGAGTCTTTTGGGATCTACGAGCCAAAAACGCAGACACACAAAAGCACACAGTATAAAATATGTACCTAATAAATTAAAACTTGATTCTAAAAGGTGACTGATATATAGATATAGGTGCCTGCATATTAAGTAAGTTTTACTTCTTAATTAATCACACTTTCTTACTCGGTATCTGATTAATTAATAATAGGTATAATGGTATTACATAGTTTTGCTTTCTGTAACATATAATGCATTTCGTGAAATATTCAAACACGAGTCAAAAATTAAATGCGTGCAACGGAAATTTGTGATTATCGTTGATATTTGATAAAATTGCCTAGCAAACATTGACAAACATGGAGGTTTTATACTTGACTGGCTCTACAATAGTTCACATCAATATTATCATCTTTGTTTTATATTGTCAAGTTACAAGATCATAACTGCTACTCAGTAGTAGTTCTAGTATATCTACTCAAATTAATTCTCTAAAGAAAAACATATTATTGAATCTGAGCCATACCCACACCTACATGTATCAGGTGATACATTACCTTCTGCAGATTCGATACCTCCAGCTACCCCAGTACATAAATAAATGTTCCACGTAATTGAAGTGGTTCCGTAATCGTATTAGCGGATCTACTCGAATGTATTAACGTAAATGCGAAAGGTTAATATACGACGCGAACGTTTTCTTTCAGCCACTCTCTTAAGTGCTGTTGTAATCATACACAGAGAAATCGCTGAACTTTTAGAATACGATTCTTTAAAAACAACCTATTCTTATAAAACATTAGTGATGGGAGTATGTCAAATATAAATTGATTATTTTATGTCTATATATGACGCAGAATTTATTAAATTATTTATTTTACTTCTTAAATAGGTAGGTAATAAAAAGCAAAGACACAGGAAGGCAAAGAAAATATTTGTACTAAAGGGAGGTAGTTAGGTACATACATATTTACTTAATAGATGTCTTCATATGCAATAAACCTATAAAAATCCTTTTTAGCCAAATTATTATTAGGTTTAAAAGGATTGGAACATTAAATGACATGCTATTCATTAATTTTATTTACTCATCTAATTAAATAGCTCTCTATATGTGTATGGAATATCTATAAAAAATTGTATCATACACTTTTCTGTGATTATTTAATTTAGAACTTGTTAAAAAATATAAATCATTTATTTTGACGAGCAGGCTGGCGCAGTGGTATAAGGCTCGGATATTGGCGGAGCATTTTACGCCAGGAGTCGGGGGTTCAAATTCCGTCTAGGTCACGGATGTTTGTCTATATATTATATGAAATTCTATAATGAAAATCTTAAATATATAAAACTTCTTAAATTTATAAAACATATTAATATATTGCCGTTGTCTAGTACCTGTGTGTAACACAAGTCCTTACGGTACCTACTTACCACGGGGCAAGACTTACTTAGTGTGATAAGTCCACAGATACTATTATTATTATTAGTATATTAAAAATTATTTATTAAATGATTAAGTACTTTACGATCGTGTATTGAAATCAGGCGTGAAACCCTATTTCAATATTAAATATTAAATTTTTAGCTTATACCTCCTTAAGGTATAAGAAAATAGTTAATCGATTAAGGATAAAATTATCTATGATTTTGGTTATGGAAATGTACTGTATTCAAAGAGATCTTTGTCCCATGGCAGCGGGACGAAAATTTTAATATGATGTCATGAGTGTGAGCGGTCATGAAACTGAATGCCCAGTCATCGCTACCGAATCGTACCACAGTGGGTGGGCTACGCACTGCATTTGGTATTTACTATAAAGTATAAACATCAATTTATAGTTACAATTATTGTACCGTTTTGAAGTACGTCGTCAATATTGAATTAAAGTTTGAAATATACTTAAAAAAAAATTAGCATAGAAATTAGAAATTACATTAAATTAAAGTTATATAATTATTAATTAATAAAGTAAGTATTTTGAAGTCGAATGCAAAATGTACCTTTCTGCATTCGACTTCAAAATATTTTCTAATTCAAATCCGTTTGAAGTCCCGGTGTGATGTTGCGAACGCAATAGCCGGTTCACGATAGGGATCAAGGAAAGGAAATCCGATCTCCCTCGACATTCTCGATTCAACTTTCACAACCAGACATTTTACACAACGTCCAGCTATACTGCATATTTTAATTTTAAAACGGGATTCTGTAGACATCAATCCATTTCATCGTAATCCTAGTTTGACCTTAGTACTCAATGTATGACTGAAAACTAGTATATTTGTTATTATATTATATTGTGCCTATTTGTAATATAGTTCATTAATAGCTATATATATATACATACATACATACTACTACACATATATACATAGATAGCTATTACCTACTCTATGAGCAAAAGACGCAATAGTTATGACTGAATTATATGAACGTGAGTTTAAGCAAAAACATATTGTCTCGAGTCGTTTTAGTAATAGGTAAAGCTATCAATATTCCCACATTGATGTCGTCCGAATGTAAATATGACACCCCATAAAGTGAGTGTTTTATAGTCTGCCACTACCATTCCAATTTATTCTGGTCATTCTTTACATCGAGGGTGTTCGATGTATCAGGGGGAAATTTATCTCTTTCATTGTAACATTTGGTACCAGGTGGATTTTGAACCATGCGTAAAAGCAGACCTACAAAATAATATAAAATTTATATTAATGAAAAAGATTTCAATCACAGTATTTAGCTATTTAAAAAAATACACTTTTCCCCTGAAGCAAATTTGATATTTAAACTTATTCCAATCACTTATAAGTAAGATTTAAGAAGTAAAAGTAAGATTTTTCAAACCATAATGACGTTTTAAAGCTCTCGCTGAATCATAGATATAGGTATTTGAAATGGTATTTCCGGATGTAAGTTTTATGACTCATTCTTCTTAACTTACATTTGGGTTTTACCATTTTTCCGGATAAAATCTTGTGCTGAACACAAAAAAATTGCCTTTTGTTTTTGGTAAACACAAATTACATTTAAATTTTTGTTGTATACTTACAAAACGTTGATTGTAATAATAAAAACCGAAAATGCGCTGCGCTCAGTGTTTACACGTGAATTATGTTAATTTATTTAACGCAAATAAAATTAACACTTAAATAATAAAAACTTCATGTTCATTACGTATAATGAAATACTAAACACAAATATTTACATTTTTCGTTTGGATAACAGCATAATAACTGCATTAATACCAATTCAAAGCGCCAAAAGTAGAATGAAAAAATTATAACAAATAATTGTGTTTACGACGCGTATATACATTGATATAGATAAGGCTGGTGTTAGTATCTGGGAAACATTCCGCATTGTAATCCATTGCTTAGGACACGATATGAAACGAGTAACAAAATATTCTGATCTCGTCCCGATGTAACGCCCTTCGCAACGCCGGCCCCTTCTATTTATACCTTTGTTATTGGCACTACTTCAATGTCAGACGCACCCTGTGTCCCTCGACACTTGGAACCCCATGCCCCCAGCTCTCTCGCCCTACTCGAAACTTGGGGGCGACACAAAATTATATAAAATATATTCGATTGCCGAATTACGTTATCTGATTTAACACCTCGAGTAATCGATTCCACTCCGTTCATATTTATAATCAGAAGTAAACGCCACAACTCTATATTGCAGGCTATTTACATTTCTGTACTCGAATAACGGTATGCGTTTCAAAATCTCGCAACGCCGAAGCTCACAAAGACGTGTAAACAGTTGATTGCTGACATAAGATATGTTAATGTATACATTTATATCGGAGCCGACTATCCGGTCGGCGAATGCTCAGAGGCATTCTCACTAACAGCAAAAAAACTGCAACGCATTAATGCGATTTTTATGTGTAAGTTAGTACGTACGTCGCATGGCTGTGAGTCAAGTTCTTCTTGAAACTTTATCAAAATACTTTTGTTTAGGTATCTATACTTGAAACCTATACTATTGTACATAGGTACAATAGTATAGTATCAAGTATTCCTACTAACACTTAAGAAGCATTACAATATCTTCCAATATTCTAAGGGCTAGTTTTTGAAGCGAATAAAGTTAAATTAACGTTAAAACGTGAAAAAGATTTAAATGGGTAACTATGTTAACAGGAAAAATCATTGTGAAAAGTTGGGTTACTATTTCATTTCAATGGTAATTATTTTTTAATTTTTATTGATGTATTTCTGAAGTAGCTCTCCTTTGTCCGAATAACTAGACCTTTGTAAAACCATCTTAAATAAAATGAAAAATATTTATATTAAATAAACTTAAACATAAATTAATATAAAATGTTGTTATCTATTTAATTCTCTTACTGTATGCAATTAACCAGCTATCAATTTACGTAAACAGAATATCTAAAGGCTGTAAAGCCTAAATTGCTACCAGAGGTTTCCTCAGGCAAGGCGATTAATTATCCTTAATTACATTCCCTGAGTTTAATTTCCATAAAGTCTATGCAATACGAGCAAGAACTAAATTAAATGCACAGATATACGAACGTTTTCAGACAGACAAAATTATATTGAATGTTTTTTTATGTTGAAGGGAGAAAAGGCATTTTATAGTATGTGATTACTGACGACTGTAGACATGTCAGGATTTTTTTATGGTATAAGAAACCAAACTAGCAATCGGACACATTTTATTAGGTTATACAGATACATTGATCTCCTTCTTCCTCCTCCCTCCATGGGGCACCGGCGATTTACACACCGCACGAAAAGCGACAGCAAGGATGCCACATAAGGCGTGAAATTTCACGTCAACGAGACGTAACTCCTCGGTCTTGCCGGCCCAATCAGTTTACATACTAGCATGTAGCGTGGCTTCTACCGTTTACTCGATGTAAACTTCTAGAAAACGATTATACATGTAAAGTAAAAAATAATAACGTACTGGTCATAATACATGCAGTCTAATTTCTGGTGCAACCATTGGAGGTGGAATAAAGCGGCGTTAAAATTATTTATATGCATAAAATTAACTATTGTAAAAAACAAGACATCACGACTTTTGTTTGAGGGTATTATAATTACGGTAATGAACGTCATCTTGCTCGGTTGAATGACATCAACCTCCGAATAATTGCCCTGTTCTTTGTGAGATAATTGGTTCGTTGATGTAGCTTATTTTTAAATTATTTTCCTATAGTGTTATGGTTCTTATTCAAACAGGTGCCATATATCTCATTTTTTATCGTATATAATTGTATTTAAGTATGCGATGAATATAAAAATCCATAAGGTGTTTTGTTCTACAGGCTATGTGCCCGTTAATTTTAAGTTAGTTAAAATATTTTTTGATATAACATCTTTAGTGCGCGCTTACATAGTTAAAGTTATTTAACTAACTCGTCACCTGTACAGTTTTAATTAACTTATTTATAAGTCTCAAGGGTTAAGAATGAATAGAATCTAATTCCGCGATAACTCAAATATTACACAAATAAAAATAAAATATATGTCAATAAATCAACCGTCACATTCAGCACAAAAAAAACTTTCAGGTTTAGATTAGCTAATATTAAACTTTATCTATATATAAAACTCAAACGTGACATAGCCATCTATTAACGCACACCCCAAACCACTGGACGGATCAAGCTGAAATTTGGCATCCAGGTAGATATTACGACGTAGGATTTTTAGAAATTCAACCCCTAAGGGGGTGAAATAGGGTGTTGAAGTTTATATGGATTTCTTAGAAATAAAAACGCGGGTGAAACCGCGGGACACAGCTAGTTTTGTAATATATGAGAACTACTAAACATATGAAAGTAAGGGAATAAAAATTACAAAAGCTTTATACATTACTAGACAACCGTAAAGGCGGTATGTAATTCATTCCATGCAGCCTGGAGGTGAAAATGCCTCTCTGCAGATAGCATCTAAGATTTACGAACGCCGTCCGCGATTGTATCTATCGGTTTAATGTCCTTGCCACACCGCAGCCGCTACAGACTACAACCAATTGTAACACAACTCCATCTACCTTTATCTAATTTATTCTAAGCCTTGAGACTTGATTATAATAATTCATATTGCTACTATTAGTTTCAAGTCAATATACCTGTTTTAATTGAATGTCTATACATTGTACCACAGTAATATAAAGAAAGCCAAGTTAAATGTGAATTATTGAGAAGATAATATTATTCAAAGCGTAATCTATATTTTAAAAGTAATTCAAACTAATAAGGTAAAGTAGGAAGGTAAAGCTTAAATTAAACTTATTCACAAAATGCAGCAGCTTTGGGAGTGTATAGATAAACTGTTTTATATAAATCAATAATTATTGATAAAATAAACTAGAAATATAAATATTTTTTATATGCTAACAAGATGTTTTATCTATGATTAGAATAAATGTGATGCCTCTATGGCATCTATTCAGTTCAAAAACAAAAAGTGTTGTAGAAAGTATTTCCTACTACTAAAAAATAATAAAAAATTTGAAGCAAAGCAGTACAGTGAACAATGATCAATATCTAAATAGACTCAAATCAACCAAGAACTGGATCAATAGAAGCAATATTGTATAATGAGAGCAGTAAAAGGATATGTGGTTGTTTCATGTGCAATATGGGTAAAATTAAATGGTTGTAAATCAGCAGAGTGCGTGTCGCGCAGCTTCCTCGTACGTGTGTAAGTGCTCAACTCGGTTAGCGGTAGGCAATTTGTTTTTATTGAGACTACCCCCGAGCTATGCAAACAAGAAGGAAACTCTGAACAGTGTGTAAACAAACTTGTGCATGCCCAGCCATAGTTGGTCTTTGAAACAAATATCTATTAGCTGTAAGTATTTATAGGAGTAAATAAAGCTTTCTGACTGTGTATGTGAAGCACAGGTTAATTCAGTCTTTCATGAATAAGTAATGTAATTTACAAACATCATAACTAAACTTTTTTATTTTAATAGTAGGTACTTTTTTGTTACGTAAAGTTTAAACATTGACATCAATTTATTAAATACTATCTAAAATATTTTGGCACATCATTGTACTAGAATCGGTGCGGATGTAATAGGGATATGTTGGATTTCCTACCTCTCTTCTACTCATAAAAGCTGACTGCATTTTAATGCTGTCAGATTTCTTCTTGGAAAGAAAAATTTGTATTATTTTCGTGTAGTAAGTATAATAAGTAGGTATACAGATTGCTAAGAATTAGCTATTTGCTTCTATTCAAATTAGTTTATAACTATTATGAATTATAAATAATTACTTTTATAGCATCATATTTTAAACATTTCATTACTATCACATCCCTTTAGTGAACACTGAAAAAACAAAGACTAAACTACGTATAACGTTGCACGAAATTTTCTATTTTTTGTCTGATATAGGTAATAATTTTTCTTTTATGGATGTACCAAAATAATCGTCTAGCCTGTAGAGTTCAGGTAATACTGGCTAATATAAATCGTTTCAGCTTTTAGCCGCTGTTTTTACAAGCTTGCGAAACCAAGCGCCTACATTAGGTGCACGTATAAACAATACTCAATGTTAATAAAGATATAAAACACTGCATATTATAATCAAAACTGGTTTAGCGGTCGCATCGGGATGTACCACAGCTTGTTCTAGATCTTTGATACACTAAAAAACGGAATATACAGGTACCTAGACATCTAAATATAGTAGATATTGTTCTTAAGCCAACTTGTGTATTAACCCAAATTAAAAATGCTGTCTTGACCATAATTTAAATTTAATTAAGAACATTAACTTAGAAATAATGCTATTAGCTGTTTAATGTTATTTTAAATGCAATGTATGGTACATTTAAATCTATCTAATCATTTAAAATATATACCTAATTAAATTTTTTGTTGTGTATTTGTTTTTTTTTAAATTAGTATACAATATATTGACCAATAAATATACAGAAAGGGAGCTTTATATGCTAATGAATAAATAAATTCATTCTTAAAAAGATGGCAACGCATAAATAGTTGTTAGTTATTTTTGGTTTCTCGACATATGGTGATTCCTAGTTATTGTAACAAAGTAGACATATACAGATAATACAAGATATATACAAAGAAGCCGACACCAGGATTCTCGTAACTGCAACAACAAGATAAAGTTGTAACATATCATATATGTATCTACAAGAGCTTTTTATCTAGATTAATTATTAAATTACAATTGCTAATTAATTTAAATTGTCAATTTAGATTGTATCATTATGGCGACGTCGCCCAGTGACATCGGCAAAATCAAATAAAATACTTGTCGTTACTATATCCTTTGCAGAGGTATAAAACTCACGAATCACTCAAAACGTGACGTCGTAGCTCATTCTCGTCTGTAGGAGGTACTTTCCGGTCACACCCATTAGCCTGTACTGCGATCTTAAATACACAACGTACTTTCCGTCGTTTCGCTCAAAGCGTACATATTCTTCTTTATTATATAAGGCTGACGTTGCCACATTTCCAAGAATATTACGGAGACATAAAATGGCCGAGAACATTCCATCCACGGAGATCACTCATGTGGCATATTAAATAATTTCCTAGTATGCTGCACTCGAGCCCTTGTCAAGAAATTATGTATGAAGCAACGAATTATGTAAAACAATAATATGGAAATGAAGCCGTTAAGCAGATAAACTTATTGATATATTCATACAGTAAACAAATGAAATATGTTCGGAATAGTTATTATTGTTTTAGAAATGTTAATTCAAACAACTTCATGCCATAGTTTCATTCGGAATGACTGTTTTTTTAAGTTGATAGACACGACCTGGGTTTCCTGCCTTCTTGGCATGCATTAACAGGTTCATAAAATAAAAAAGTAGAGTTAAATATTATATTAAATGCAATTATAATATTATGACAACTTAGCATGCTTGCTTTGACTTTGGAATATATTTATTTATTTATTTATTATATAATGTGAGCACACGAGCAGTCGGAGCCATTTCGGACTTCCGACGCCCATAGACATCTGCATAGAGGTTATACAAATACTTTGCCCTTCTTCCTCCTCCTTTCATTAGGCAGTAGGTAGGTAGAGCGATAAACATCTAAACTTTTACTGGCACTTCACATCTAAAAAATAATTTAATTTATATAGGTAGAATTATTAATACATACATAAAAGACTTCTCTACGCTAATTCTCTATGGGGTAGAGAGAGGGAACTGAGTAAAACATATCATAATCCTTACAAATATGTAGAGTATTTCACATCACATTTATTTAATTTAAACATAGTGATATATCTGAATATTAGACATAAATATTTAAGCTATGCCTTAAATATTTATGTCTAGTAGTAGATGTATCTTATTGATATTGCGACCTCGATAGCTGTTTTCGCACTGGCATCTGCTTTGATGTACTAGGCTTTATTTGAATGGTGTACGAACAGCCATTAGCATTTATTAGCCTATCATTAAAATTCGAAGCAGCTGCGATGATATCGATTTTTGTTGTCTATGAATTTGGCCTGTCGCTGACCTGAAATCGGAAGAAAAATGCTGCAGCTTTATCAATTGATGAGTGCTTGACAAGCGACGAGACTAGATATCATCCCGATTTGAAAATATTTATAGTAGCTAATTTAATTATTATTATCATTGCATTTTTTTTATTTATGATAATAATATTTATTATCATGAATAAAAAAATGGCCAGAGAGACCTTTATACCCTCTGACTCTGACGTCAGGTGATGCTAGGACGCGGTACTTAAAAAACATCAGCACTGTCGTCAATTGGCTTATGAAGAGGAAACACAGGAAGACAAAGCTCAGTTCTTACAGATATTGAAGCCTTTGTGAAACAGCAGACTAAAGATGTTAGAATAATATAATAATTAAAGAAATATGATTTAACTCCATTTAAGAATACTTCCAATGTATATAAACAATAATTTTATATTAATTAATATTAATGATTATTATAATAAATGCATTCAACACTTGTATTTTTTATACGAATTCTATTGCGATCGTAAAACTTTGATGAGTTTTAAATTACGTAATAGTAATTAGTAAAACTTTTTAATTTAATTTATAAACTAAATGTAAAAATGTTCATTAAAATATTTTTGCAAACATAACAATAAACAATTTGACTGTTTGCAATAACTTATAACGTGAGGTGGCAAAATTTACGATTTTCCGTCACCATAAAGAATGCGCTCGGACATTTCAAATTATATATTTCTGGGCTCTGGAAGTGTCTTAAGAGTTGTAGTATTAGTCATATGAATGTAATAGAAAGTTATCATAATACAATTCATACATAACTGAAGTATCCTATTAATATTATAAGTATATGCGAAATTTTGTTTGTTTGTTTGTTACTCCTTCACGTTCGTGATTATATTTTTTAACCCAATGTTTCAGAAGGAAGGTATTATTTTCAATAGTATTTTACAAACATAGGCTTGAAATTTTTTATGTGGGTATGTTTCTAGATTTCCATGTTACCAACAATTTTGCTAATTTTACCATAAACTGTATTGTTACCTATAGTCTCCTTGATAACACCAATGATACTGGATACCTTAAAAAATATTTTAAGGACTCGGAAGTTTACTGTTTTTAAATGTATTGCGTACAAAATTTTGATTGTGATAGCGCTCTCATTGATCACAGATAAAATAAACGCCAACTCGTATCTGCGTAAGAAAGGGAGTTTAATTAATTGTAGTTTTTATTCATTCAATTCAGAGACATTCAAAAAGAAATATCAATCCAAGTGGGAGGAAGCTGATGCTTTTAGCAGTAACGCTACACAGTCATGATGAAAGAGATCTTTGTCTCTCGATAAATTGAATGGCCAAAATAAATTGAGCTGGCAAAATAAACATACACCGCTACTAAATATATAGCTTCACTTTCTATTTACGACCCAGGAAAGTTTAACTTCCTTATATCAAGAAATTATTATTTTAATAATAAAAAAATAAAAGTCAATTGAATATATTTAAAAGGATGAAGCCTTGAGATGTGAAATTCTGGAACGAATCCGCCTTGTAGGATCGCCATGATGTTCATTTGTCGCGAGACCCGCTTCTAGTGGCCTCAACACACAAGATAATCTGGCCACCACGTAGGGGGTCTGCACGATACCCCTGCACGCCTTCTGGCTCGTGGTCGCCATTATAAACTGTTCTACCCCAGCGTCCGCACTTTCACATACGGGTATATCGATTACTTTAGTTCACATGCGTGAATATTTCATCATTATATCGTAACAAGATATAGTGTAAGTGATTTTAAGAGAAAAAAATTATAATGAGCTTGTGTGTAAAATAATTGTGTAATAAATTTATCTTTTACAAAATCACAGTAAATATCGTAAATTTAATTTATTTATCTTACTTTCTATTTTTACCATCGATTTCCCAAAGATCAAAGGAATATGATCTAGTGTATGTAAGTAACATTAATTCTACCTGGTCTATTTATAAAGCTTTCATAAATTGATACATAACATCAATAATAATTCATAAATATATATTTTCACACGCTCAGTTATAATTTTTGACTTTTATTAACAAAATAAAATATAACGTACATCCAATGATTCAGAGTTTACGATATTTGCTCAGGAAACACCTATCAACCATGCTGTCCAACGCACGTTGTGTGTTTGACATTCATGCACTGCATAATATATTAATTCTCAGAGAGGTCGACAACCCTAATGCATTTTTCATGGCACTAAAAATAGAAGTTTGCGTAACGTGTGTAATCTACAGTAGCCTTGAACGACATCGAGTATGCGAGTGTCTATTAGCTAATGAAAAAACGTGTACGAAATGCGTCCTACATACATAAGCGATTTGACAGTGACATTAAATTTGGTTTGAGGACGTAGACCCGTGAACTGGGCCGATAGAAGATTCACGGCCACGGCCGATTTTTATACTTTTATCTTATTTTACCGACTAATAAAAATGATACGTTATTACGTCGTGCTAGAAACTGAGTGTAAGTGAAAGTGTGTAAATTATCTAGAGTAGTTGTAACTTAGGTGAAATGTGGTCTTTAATTGAAAGCATTAAGTCATTCTAGTAAGTGTAATAGCGAGTAAATCATTAAAAATCCACTACCACCAGATATAGAAGTATACCACCAGATATAAAGTACACCAGATATAAAGAAAAAAAATAATGCATTAAATCACACAATGTAAAGAACTACAAAGGTAGGTAGGTACTTTTAAGTGGGTAGGTATATAATAAATCAGTGTATCCCTCTCCGTAGCGTAGGCTGACCAGGTATTGCTTCCTACGCAAGAATGTGTATATATTACACGAGTACAACTCCAGAACGGAACATTTATAACGGAACCAATTAAAAAACCTATTATAAATTATAATATTATGCGTTAAACAAAATTAAAATCGTATATCTTACTTAATTAATCGATTCCGTTCATTATATTTTAATTAACCTTTCCTGATTTATTCCATACACGTATAATGATGTGTGTAGTTTTTGTGTTAGTCCGAGATTTGATAAAATGTGAATACCTAGACATTAGAGAATAGACACCCAAGACAAAAAAAGCAATACAAGTGTTATTTTTGGTGTGAATTACAGAATTAAAAATATTACATTTAAAAATGAGTTCGTCGCCACTATTTTTGTTGAACATTTCTACTGTAGGACTTCGCCGGTCATTTTCCATTCATTTTATTTCTTTGACAGTTAGAATATCAGGGACGAGCTCCACTATCCAAGTTCTGCTTATGTAAAAAATGTGCGTATGTGGATGTAGAGGCCAGAGGGCCACGGCCCACGACGCATTGTTAGCCGATTTCTGGGTGCAGCAGTTATGTAGCTATGTAGCTCATCATTATCTCGTAATACATTTCAATGTATAGAACATATTATTTTAAAAATATATAAGAAAGTACCTACTACATAAAAGCAGAAAATATTTTTTGTCGCTACTAGTAGTATGTTAGTGTCAGTAGGGCTGTGCTCCAACCTGCTTTAATATTTAATAAATGCTTTATCATAAAAACTAGATATAAATAGAGACATGTAGTTTCGGTCAAGGCAGATAACAAACAGCTGTTTCTATGACAGTCACGTTTACAAATCTGGCAATGTGTTTATACTATACGCCACGAGCTTTTGCTCGTTAAATTTTTATTACCACAAGGTCGTCATTTTATGGTCAATTCTCGGATGTTATTGTTCTGCCGAGACGGATTTTTTCACGCTAGTGAACCACTTTAGACTTACGATTGACAGTAATTAGTTCTTAATCGTTATGGCACGATAAAAGAGGATTTTATAAACTCTAAAATTACAATCGTCCGATCGATTGCAGTATACATCAGACGGTGCGCTTTGCCAAAAGCGCCTCGATATAAATAAACGACGACAGTTTTAGTATGGGAAATGCACATGAATATACACTCGGATTTATACGAGTGAGAATTAACTTAGTGGACTTTTAGTAAAGTTCATAAAACAGTATGATAACAAACGATGTTTTGACTGCAATTTCGGCCATATCGGCTTTCGCGGAACGGCCACAAGACGTTAAGTAATAAAGCAATTTGCAAGCGTGCCAACAAAACAATACCCTCTGTTCTAAGCTTGTTTTAAAAGCTTTCGACACCGTGATTTAAAACCCTTTGACTTATACTTTATTTGTAAACAACTTATGGGCACAAAGGATTGCTATTTTTAAACTTAAAAAAGGAATTGCCCAACGCTATTGCCGTGATCTTTTGTGCAATAAGTTTTTTGCGAACGGTGAAAGTTTACGACGATCTCTTTGCAGTATTTAGTCTGTTCAAAAAACCGAAAAAGAAACACATTCTTTACCCCTTTGATTATTTTGTTTAATAAAATATTGTTGGCTATCCGTGATATTCATATACATATAGGTACAATTTATAATGTTACGAGACATCAATTAAAATGCAGTTTATGTATATACCATATTTGATTAATTGTATACACATTATATTAAGAGTAAAAAAGGTAAAAATTAAATGAAACATAGATGTAAATGCTGCCACAATTCTAAAAGTCGTCTTGATTTTTTTACTAAAGGAAAAACTTCATATAGATACTTAATTTTAGAAGAATACATAGGTAATACAACTTCTGTAAGACGTTACAGACAAAAGCCAGTCGATTTGAAATATAATAATATGTACCTACTTAATATTTAAAGGTACGTAAATATAAGTACAGGTAATTTGTGAGAAAATTTTAAATATACGTACTTCATATTGGAAGTGATATTGGCATTTACAAATTGTAATATCACTGATAATATAAATCAAACAACACACCTTGATTCGAACCACCGTAAGTTCTTTGTCTATTAGAAAGCTTTTTTCAAACCCTTTCCGCTACCTTTTTTATTTGTTAAAAAAGTATTGTGCAAATTGTGAAAGAAATTACAAAAACGCACCTTGAATAATGGTTATTGTTATTTCTTTTACGCGACAGTTAAAAAATCACCTGTTTTATTTAAAATGGCATAAAAATCACAGATATCTAGACCATTGCTCATATTTCCGTGATGATAATTTTAATGAATAATCATATTCGTTGCTCCGATTCAATGAAGCCATATCAAATGAATAATTGCAACATAATATTACGGAAGGCAATTTTAAAGAGCTATTATACACGGCCAATATAATTATTTAAGTGCGGTCTGAGAAACGCTTCTATCTTTACAAATTTTGAGTATAATTTAAGTATAAATTTAAGCACAAGAGCAATAACTTGAATCTTCTTAATATATTTATATAGAGTTTTAATGTATTAATAGCTGTTATCTGGTAGTTTTATTCATATTGTTATAATTGTTATTTGTTACTACCACTTAGAAATAATAGGGTGTTATTATCATAAATAAATATAAAACAGATAATTTTTTTGGTTAATATATGGACAGTACAGTTTATATTATATTGCAAGTACACGTGCTACCATGGACAGGCACTTTTAGGAAGTTACAGTTTCCTCAACTATAATTGATGCTAAATCAAAATTGGTAAAGATAAACGTTTCCAGTTTCTTGTAGGTATTATAGCTCTAAATTAAATGTAATTACTTAAAACTAAAAGAAAATAAATGTTGAAACGATAAATACCATTAAACTCACCGCAGACCACGCGGTCGAAGGGGCTCATCCAATCTGGAAATGGAAAATCTATTATCAATAGCAATGAAAGTTCAACGTTTGGGAAGAAACATGCACAACAATAAAGTAACAGTCGCAAAAATAGTCACATCTATAAAAAAGTAAGTAGGTACTTAAAAAATACAGCACATTACAAGAAAAAAACACTTAAAATAAAACTGAAAATACCTAAATAGTACATAAATAAAGTATATAAAATAATAGCGTGATAACAGTTTCATATTAGGTAGGTTAAATCGAAAATTCATAAGTACAATAGTAAAATATTATACGAAAAAGTAATTCTTGTAGGTCCAAACAAACACCCTTTTTTATTTTTAACTTAAGTTTTTTTAGTTTAAACTTAGTTTTGTTTAAACTTAACCTCAGCTAATGTGACTAATGTACAGACAGCTGTACCGACCTATGCTAATATTTTTATGAATTTGTAGAAGTGCTAAGTATACCTATCACCTGTTACGCTAAACGCTGAAGCTTGACTTTTAATGATATGCTTTAAATATATATTTAAAGCATATCAAATTAAAAGATTATAAGATTATTTTTCTTTAAAAAGTTGGAGGTAACTGATAATAATTTAATGTAGGCAAGTTAATTAGGTATTGGTTTTAAATAAAGTGTTCATATACATACACAAAAAAGTAGCTAATAGTTGTAGGCTTAATCGTATATTATGTCTTCTTATATACCTTTTATAAAATTTAACCCAAAGGCTTAATTCACCTACCGGTATACCTCGGTACCTACCTAATTATGGTAAGTACGTAATGAGTAATGGGAAGTGTTCGCGCTGTTTTTCCTATCTTTTGAATTTTAAGTCGCTTTAATCGGTTGGATAATTGTTAATTGGCTGCAAGTGCATTCGAATATATTAATGCGTGTTATCAACATTACCTTAAGGTACCTACAACATAATTTTCAGTAAATGATAATGCGAAAAATTTCCGCTTATTCCCCACTACTTCATATTACTTTTATACCTACTCTTGATTTTTAGTATTGGTAATAAATAGATAAGGTTGTGTTAAATGTATCTAGCCGCATATAAAAGGGAGAAATCACTTAGTAATAGTACTTATAGTGGATAGAGATAGAAAAATTATAGATAGCTAATTGTAAGCAGTAGATAGCTATCTTTTATTTTAATTAGGTGGTGCTCTATCTATATAAAAGGGTACTGAGATAATATGTTTTATGTACCACTCACTAAAAACATTTCTATCATATAGAAATAAATAACATTTTCAAAAATTAATAAATGAAACAATGTCTCTATGTCTCTACATTTTGAACTTTATTATTAAGTATTTAATTTCGAACAAACAAATAAAAATTTCACCTTAATAATAAAATATGAATTTGTTTTTTTTTCATACCTAAGAAAAAGTATAGATACAGCGGTATATTAATAGGACCACCATCCTACCGGCCCCATTATAAAACAAACGATGCCTTTTAAAATTTAAATTTATTATATCTTTATTTACTTAAATTGAGTAATATAAGTCTGAAGTAATGTGTAGTCGAAATTTATATTAAGTAGATAATTCTATTACTGACGGGAAGGTAAAATTGTAGTAACACAAGTGATTAGCGCCGTGCTACAAATAGCAATCAATAGCATTATAGGGCCATCACTATCATGTGAGTTTCTGGACGGAGCTTTTTGATTGGCTAACGACGGCGGCCATATTTGTTTCGCGCATGCGCTGGACGTGCGCTCACACATGTGACTGGCTCCTCTCCCGATATACTACTGTCAATTTAGACACGTAGTCACGATTCTGTGGCATTCCATTATACATTTCTGTTTTTGTCTTATTCAATGGTTTCTTAGCCATTAGACTCTATACATTGTTTATCTAAAGTATAGTGTATTTAAAAAGCTCGGTAGTCAATAGGAAAACAAACGTTATTTTTACTTAAGCGCGTATTCGTATTTCATTCAAAATGTTAATTGATCTCTGAAATGGTGCATTAAGATAGAATTTGAACATTAACAAGAATAAACGTCAACCGCCATAGACATTCTTCGTTTTAAATAGAGAACGCTGTCGCAACAGCTGTTGATGTATTTTTATATCGTGCGCGGGAGCATGCTTCTGTCACTCCGGTAATTTTTGCTTTGGCAGTAAATCGTCGATATGGCCCTATCTAAAATAAAACAAGTCGATTATAGTCCATTCCGTGTAATCTTTTTGAGCTACGAGCTCGTTAGCCTGGCGTTTTCGCTTTGATTATGAGTTCTTTACACGTCCACCATATTGATGGCTGGCAAGTGCCAGGCAGTAATAATATGAAAATATTTACAGATCACAATTTTATTCTTATAATTATGAATATTATACCATAAACCTCATTTAGAAATAAATTATTAGTCTGTATTCATTGCTTATTAATCTCATATTTTCTTTCTCTCTTCTTGATATTCTTATTTTAGTTATAAGTATATCTACCTACGTATTCGTAATTACAATTTTTTTATTTCTCTTAATTTTATCTTGGTGTCATAATACAAAAGAATATTTAATATAAGATAATTAATTTTGAGTTGGTTCTTTTATCATAAAGGAAGTTGGATATAGTCTAACTCTATTTTTTTCGGTTTTGAGGCTACGGTCTATATTATTTACTTATCTCTTTTAGTTTTAATTATGCAGCCATTTAGTGTTCTAGGTGACTGGTAGTGAGTTATATTACTGTGATCATTGTTTAAAACAACTGTAAGTACCGAAAAAACTTTTAGAAATATTTAAAAGGAATTTGTTTATTATTGTTACACTTAACAGTCGCGCTGTCAGTAACAATATATATCGTATCTAATTAACAAGATATAGGTACGTAATTTTATTCAAATTAAGTATGTCTAATTTACTAGACTGACAGCTTAATGACAGGTTAAGGGCTTTGCCAAAACCTATGCTTCTTCTTCTTCTATCGATTCAATGCACCAATTTTTTATAATAAAATATTTGATACTGTTAAAATTTAGATTTTTTTAGGACCAGTAATTTGATACTGAAAGACCAGCATCTGAGACCTTCATCAGGTCGACTTTAGTACAGGTGGTAGAGCACAATATTAAAATAACAGGAAAAATTATTCAAATAAATTAAAATAAAAAAAGATGCTTGGATTAGGTATCTTATTTTTTCTCATATAGGTAATTGTTGTATTGTAATTGAAAAATGTCATTTATAAGAAGTGCTAAGATTGATGTGATATGTGGATAGAGTTTTTCTCTCTTCCACATTAATATTAAGCGTCATAAATGTCAGGGTGAATTACTTCTTCTCTCAGTCTGTCAGTCACGACTATCTAACGTCAACTAGTACAAAAGGTTTTACATGTAGAATTGATCTTCGCTTGTTTCCCTTATGATCGTGATGAATATAGCACGGAACAAAACAGGTAACTCTTGCAGAGGTAAAAGGCAGTCGTATAATTCGCAGTTCATATTCATTCTATTTTCAGTTTCAGTTCTTCTGAGTACTACCTACATAAATTTATATAGTTTTTAATTTTGTTCATATTGTTAATTTAGGTTAGTTACATATTTTTCCTACAGCGTGAATGATTTACCTAACTAATTATTTATTCCAACGGTAAAATATAATAAAGAGATGATAATATTAATTTTGTATATAAATAAATATCCAATACAGTAAAACCTCCTTATTCGCAAATAGTACTTTTCAGCCATGTACAGAAAAAATAGATAAACTGTTTTTTTTTTCGGTCCTGAATTTATACTGTGGAAGCGAAGAGAAGCTCTATACAACTTCATCGGATTACTATGAGCTATCGGTGGGCAACGAGACCAGGTTTGAGGTCGAAATAGGGACCAAACCCTTCCTATCCCGCAAATAGGAGAGATGCATCAATGTATAAGACAGATTGCAAGGCTGTGTCCCCAGTAGGCAAACTGTTAGAGGCGGACTGAGTTTGGGGCGCATCGGTTTAGCATGCCCTTTCATATATTTGAAACGGAGTGTATACAGTTTGCTAGTTTAGCGGTAAATTTATGCTGTTACGTACGCTGACTGTCTCCAATTCGTAGCAAAATAAACAAAAGTTTGCTTGTGACCTACGAAAATTGATCTGCTTTGCAGCTGTCTCGAATTTCAGTTCGCCACAAATTTGCCGCTCACTCAGTCGGTCGCTAACAGTTTGCCTACTCGGGACACAGCCTTATAGCTAATTTGACTATTGATGTCATGAATGGGGAGGTCCCTTTTCTTCACGAATGATATCTAAAATGCAACGCAGAGGGCTTTAACTTCGTTCCATAGATGGATGCGTAAACCTTCTAACTTCCGTACATTAGATTCATACTCGAAACCCGCGAATAGTTAAGCATTTAGGTACTGTAAATATCTATTTGAAAATAATTGGTTTCTTGTATGTACGTGTATTTGTATATACCTGTTTTTATACCTGTGTATATAAATATACCTACCTATCTTCGGAATTCAAAATATTCAATTGAAATACCTTAAACGTGCTTATTATGTCCCAGTGACATTTATTTTGTATATCAATCAGTTATAATAAATTGCAAGTAGGTACCTACAGCAGCTTTTTGAAACGAAATAAAAAAAATTGAATTAATGACTCATCTTTATCTGTAGGTTCATATAATAAAGTAGTAAAATCCGTGTGTCTGTACATTTAATATATTTACGAAAAACTAATTGGGGGCGATGTTAAAATAATAATAGAACACTTTACAACGTTTTTTAATTTTTTTGTCTGTCTGTTTGTCAATGTTAATCTCCGAAACTACTGGATGGATTCGAATGAAACTTTCTATGATGTATAGAAACTAAGCCTGGTCAACATCTAGAATACATTTTACAGCTGTAAAATCGCTCATTCCTACGGGAAATCGGAATTTCGACATACCTACCTACTGTAAGCAAACAATAACAAATCATTTAGATTTTATTAGAACTACGCTACGCGAACGAAGTCGCTGGCACCAGCTAGTATCCTACTAATATTATAAATATGAAAATATATAATGAAATTTGTATGTTTGTTTGTTTGTTACTCTTTCACGCAAAAACTGCCAAACCGATTTTCATGAAATTTAGCAGACACTTAAAAGGTAACTTGGATTAACACATAAGATAGTTTTTATCCCGAAAAAATATTCCTATGGGATGCCATGGGATGATTTTCTATTTTCTGCGGGATCGAAATTTACGCTAGTGAAATCGCGGGGCGCTACTAGTAGGTATATACAGTTCTCACCTCACAATGTTAGACTATACACCTTCAAAACACCCGCGTTTAATTCCTAAGAAATCCATATAAACTTGAACACACTATTTCACCCCCTTAGAGGCAGAATTTCTAAATTTTTCCTCTCCTTTCTTAGCATCGTATGCATCCACGTTATAACATCTACCTGCATGCCAAATTTCCGGCCGATCCTTCCAGTGGTTTCGGCTGTGCGTTAATAGATATATCGGTCACTTTTGAGTTTTACATATTATTATTAAATTAAAGGGCATTCTGAAAGTCGCATATAATACGCAACTTCTATAACGTATGGCCTAGACGGAAAATTTATAACAGCATGCAATGACCACAAATTATTCGTATTTAATAATAAATTCAATTATCAATTTAAATCCAATTAAATTTTGCATTTTCTATTACGAGAGCCTTGTTTTGTTTTTACAAGAAGGTTGTAGGTATTCGATTCTGTCTTAGCATAAGGCGATGTTCCAATAATAAAAAGTATGGAGTGCCATTATAACCCCTCTTATTATCTTAATGTATTATTTTAAAATGCAAAAGGATGTCCCAGAATGGCATCTCATTCTAATTAGCTCTTATTGTTAGGGCAGCTGCGACGAAAAATATGGATCTTGAGCTTGTTTTAACTTGGGAGATATTTATATATTACTAGCTTCCGCCCGCAGTTTCGCCCGCGTGGATTTGTACTACAAAAATGGTGTTATTATACATATAAACTTTTCTCTTGAAACACTCTATCTATTAAAAAAAATCTCATCAAAATCGGTTGCGTAACTTTAAAGATCTGAGCATACAGACGCACAGACGGCGGATAGCGACTTGTTTTATACTATGTAGTGATAATATATTAAATATATTTATATAGATAATTTAGGTAGTACCTATGCAAAATGTGAGGTTTTATCGTGTAAAGAGGAGGTTCTATGTTCATCTCTATGCATTTTTTTATTTCGACCTATGTACTTAAATAAAAATAATAGGCATAATGACACTAATTAAAAATAACGTCATTTTTATCTGCAATTTATGGGTACCTTCGTATGTTATTCGTTCCTATTAGTTATAATTTCTAAATATATAATATAATAAAATACCTAAGTATCTAAATATTGCAAAATAATAGTGTTAAATAATGCTTTGCCAAAGTATCTGCATATATTTATTTAAAGCATTACATTATTAGCTGTGTGTGTATTTTTATAACATTTCTTTCCCACTTGCACCGAAAATTTACAGAATATAGGATTAAAAAAGAGCATGAAGCTTGTACCGTCGGGCGTCGGCTTCCATCTTCACGAACAAGTTTTATATACTTTTATTTTATTGTATTAAGTATATTAAGGTCTATTATCTCAATAAATATTTTAACGTAGTAAGTAATAATTATTATTAATATTAATTAACAATAATACCCTACGTACCTGTGTTATGTGTATAAGTGCCATTATGTCCACTAATTTTGTTTTGTTAGGTAATTAAAATAAATATATAATAATAGACAAATAAATAGATGAAAATCGTAAAATTGACCTGTTTATTAATTATTTGATTACAAAAATATTAATATTTTTTAAAACCTGGAAAGATTGAAAAATACATTGAATTAAGTTTATTAAGATATTAAAAAATCTGTTATTATATATTAAATACTTATGAAAAATTACGGTTCTATTAGGTACTCATAAGTTCATTAAAATATTTAATCGAATATATTGCAAAAATATAGATAGGTCACTACCAAAGTCCCTACATGGGTATATAAGGTACCTACCTCTCTCATTACTAACTCATTTAATTATAGGTAAATAGGTACTTATACCATAATTATATTGTAACTCCAATATCTGACCTATCTAGGTTTATTATAATTAAGTGATTAAAGAAAAGCAAAAACAAATGAATTTTAAATAAAATTAATAATATTTCATTGTTAAATTTTAGTAGATACCTTCCCTTGGTCACCTACCTATATCTATAAATATACCTATTTGTATTAATAATTATATTTGTAAATACAAAATAACCAAATAACATACCTACCTAATAATATATAGCTTAAATTTAAATAATTATTGTAGTTAGCAGACTGCTACATAGATAGGTAGCTAATTTTCCAAACTCTTTTTATAGGTAGGTACATCCCATCCCATCCCAAAAGAAATAACCTACGGAATTAAAGAAAAAGCATTAAGTTATCTCCATCTTTGTAAACCTTATTACCTATTATAAGTAGTTAAAATATGTGTCTTAATAGGTTTATTGTAATACCTATCGGTGTGTAAGATAGAATCCCAATTACTACCTACCTAAGGTATTAATTATAGAATTATACCTAACATTATAAAAAAAAGAAATTAATTAAAATTATTAATATACTATCAAATTAACACTTATTACCAACTAACATATAATATGTCATATGTCCGAATGTAGGTATACAACGTACGGAATTTGAATACAAGGATAGTAATGCGGCTCACGTTGAATGAAAGTAAATTTTACGATCTAGATAGGTATCATTTTTTGTCGTCGTAACCTAGTTTTATTACCTAATGTTATGTCAACTTTGTTTTTATTTGTCCACGTTAATTTTGTTTTTTCTATATTATATTGATGATGTTATTACGATTCCTCTTATCTAATAGACATAAAACTATTAAATTAATACCTATAGGTAATTATTTATTTCGTATACGTACCTACATATTAATTAAGGTACCTATACCTACCTAAATTATGATTTATAATCCATATATTATAGAATTATAATTATGTCAGGGGGTAGGTAGATTCCTATTAGTCTTATGAGCTTACTAGGAAATTATAATAAATAAATCAGTATTCAGTTTCTTAAAGGTTATTATTGTGTATATATTTAATTTCAAGTAAGGTATATAGGTAGGTATATATTATGAATCTAAAGGAGGCCTAACAGATGAACAGATTTCAGATTTTCTTTAAGATAAAATGAGTATACAAGTAATAATAAAAAAAAACAACTTTAAATACAATGATAAATTAGATAAAATATTTATTTAAATAAACTGTAAGTATTGCGTCGATGCACAAATATTTTTATGTATCCTTTAATATGTTTAATGACTGCTAATTAATGGCTGTTTAATTTTATGTAATTTATTCATTATTTACTGTAAACGTAAATTAAGGTATTTATTTTTTAAATGATCCGTCTGTACATTTTATTACGTGACTGTATAATTCTTTATTTAAACATAAACAATGAGATAGTGTAATTGTTTATAATTGATAAATAGCATAAATCTACATTGGGTAACTTATTGAGTGTCAATTAAATGCTATTTTATTGGTTTTGAGGTCAAATGCTATTTGATAGCCACTCAATATGGGAACATACGGCACACACGTAAATATAGATATATAGATAATTATAATTATATTTAAAGCCATGCATGTTCTCTTTACGTCAATTAAACATCTAATTAGATACTTCTATGTTTTGCATTTAATATGTTGAATCATTAGATCTTTAAAGATTTTATTAGCTTAGCTAATGTCATGTAACTATATGAACAAAATTAAAACAAGCTAACACGGATCCAAGCAAAATAAAATATCTGCATAATATATCTGCATTTAATATCAAATTAACTTTGCAATATTAGGTATGCAATTATGGATAAATCAAGGTCACAAACAAAAACTTTTCTACTGTTACAGAATACGACTTCAAACAAAAATAAAACATCGAATTTGCATGCATACAAGAAGTAAAGCATTTACCAGTGATGGACATCCAGGGATAGCGTGGAATATCGGGCAAAGGCTGGGCGGAGGGCTGGGAGCAGGCGGCGCCCATGGCGTCCACCGAAGCCGCGGAGGCCGCCGAAGCCGCCGAAGCAGCCGCCTGGTGGTAGAACTGCGCCGCTGCCGCCATACTAGCCGAAGCGGCCGACACCGCCGCGCCGCCGTTGTGCTGGCCCAGCGCATAGTTTACCATGGGATCTCCACCCACTGCGGTCGGGTATCGACAACTCTTGTCGTCGGACAAGCCTCCCCCGGTGGGGAACGGCACCGACCCGGCGAACTGGTGGTGCTGCGACACATACGGATACATCCTGGCGGGCGCGCCGGGAGACGCGGACGACGAGGAAGATGAGCGCTGCGGGCTCGCGGCCCCCGGAGAGCCTGCCCCCAGCGCCGCTGCACCCAGGCCACCGGACAGGGATGAGGACAGCGACGTCGAAAGCGACGACGACAGCGAAGACGACAGGGACGCCTCTATAGGCGACGCTCCAGCTCCCGCGAATAAATTCTGGTGGTGGAACTGCTGGTGGTACTTTGGGAGCATGCTATCGATGATGAACTTGGAACTCATCGCTCGGCGACGCGGCGCGCCTCGCGGGAGATGCGTTTATCGCCGGCGATTTCGGATCGATTCTCGCGCGTGCACCTCTACTATGGCCGCGGATCGTTTATGACCCGCGTATGAGGCTCTACGACTCTGAATTCCCGTCGTGGCGAACGTTACCGCTGCCGCGCGCCGAGCGCGAGACGGCGAAACGTCACGCGTACGTGCGAGCGGGACGGAGACGTTGTGAAGGGTGACGCGCCGAAACCCTCTCCGTCTCATTAATTCCAACCTGCGTGTCGTATATTAGAAAGAGATAAAGGCTATTCGCTAACGACCATTTCGCCGGCCATTGTTTGTAATGGCGCCATGCCCCGCGCACCCTTGCATACTCCTCGTCTACGCCAATAGTGATCCCGTGTAGAACATTCACCGCCAATCACAAACCATTCCGACACTTTTAGCTGTCAAAGTGGACGGCATTAACCGATATAGGCGCAATAACTATAAAATAGTTAAAAACGTTTAGTTTCAATAATTTTGCAATGCTATGAAAGGTATTTTTTTTCGCGCCGGACTCGTGGTCACACCAAATTGTCACACCAGTGTGACAAACAGGATTTTTTTCTTGTTTGTCACACCAGTAATATTTCAACACCATTTATCATTTGTCACTATCAACTAGTGAGGGGAATGATATGTGTCAATAAAAAACGAATGAATAATCATGTAGTATAGATAAAAAACTTAACTAAGTCACATGTTGTATGTAGTTGTGTACAGATTGCAAAAAAAAACGCATAAGCATAATAAATTATATAAATGTTTAAATAAATTAAATAATAATAAATATAAACCGACCCGTGTGCCCGACACATGTGCCTACGAACCCCAACCAGCTTCCTGATGTGCTGGACATCATAGTACACAAGCAGTTACTCACCACCCCTGATATAGAGGTGATCTACGACACTACCACTCAACACCTACCTCTGCTGATTACGCTCGACCAGGGGGCAACCCTCTGGGGGGGGTGTAAGGACTAGAGCCAGGGTCGACTGATCTGTCTTCAGGGACAAACTGGCCGGATTCACTGTCGACGACGCGTTGTCTACTCCTGGGGAGGTGGAGGCAGCCGCCTGTTGCTTTACGGAGGCAATCCGGAAGGCTCAGGTGGAAGCCACCACCATCATACCGGTGAGGTCGCATCGACGAAGTGAACTTGCCCCAAGCCTGCTGGCGACTCTTAATAAGAAGCGTCAGCTCAGGAAACTCTGGTCCCACACTCGCTGCCCTCGGGTTAAGGTGGAACTCAACAGAGTATCTGAGGAACTGTCGTTGGCGGTGAAGGAGTTTCACGGTGTCAGCTGGGATCGGAGAATATCCGAAGCCCGGGAAGACGACACTAGGCTCCACGACCTCAACAGGCTGCTCACCAGACCCAAACACTTCACAACACCACTGCTGGTTGGTTTGGGCAAGAGGCACTACGGTGCTCAGGCTCGTGCCGAAATTCTAGCCACACACTTACAGACAACATTTACTCCACATGCACCAGCCGCTGTCGCCGCCGAACACCATGAGCGCGTTGAGGACCGAGTGCGGGAGCTCTTATCTGGCCCGACACCGCAGCTCCAGGGGGGAGATTTTATCTCTTTCTCAGAACTGTGGAAGGTTGCCCGGCACCAGGCATGGATAGAGTTCCCACGATGGCCCTCATCATGATGCCCCGTCATACAGGCGTTGCACTGGCGAGGCTAGCCAACGGAATCCTGGGTAATGATCACTTTCCGGATATCTGAAAAGAGGGGAGGGTTGTTGTGCTACCGAAAGCGGGCAAGCCCCGGAACTTGCCCGGAAGATACCGGCCGACTACTTTCCCATATCGCGAAGTTGTTCGATCGGCTTCTGCTCCGGAGATTGAAGAGGCACATTCCCATGAGGGATGAGCAATTCGGCTTCCGGGGCGGTCCCTCGACCACGCTCCAATTGACGCGTGTACTCCACCACTTGGCCATGGAGTGGAATAAAGGGAGACACACAGTCGGAGAGTGGTCATGGAGTCGACATGGAGAAGGCCTTCGACCGAGTGTGGTACCCCGGGCTCCTGTAGAAGTTGGTGGATGCCGGCGTCCCGCACGCGATGGTTAAGTTAGTAGCGTCCTTTTTACACGGCCGAACTTTCCGCGTATCGGTAGAGCAACCATCCTGCATCCCATCGCACACAGCCGTCACCAAGAGGAACATCCCAGGGGAGTGATTTGAGCTGCGAGGTGAATTTATAGACTGTGTAGGTATAGAACCCACGACCCTCAT
>LUGF01024203.1:1006903-1030339 GCA_001625245.1 Calycopis cecrops
CTCACGTTTCATTCATCAATCCGTGTCGTAACTGCAAACGTAACACGGACAATAACAAACTTTACGACTTTTAAAATAAAACCTTTTATTGCTTAAGGACTTTAGTCATTTACAACACTTTAGACTCTTAGGACGTGTTTAGTGCATGGTTTTTATAGGCTTAAGTTGCCTTTTCAGCTTTATCAGGTCGGTGGTACGACGGTGTGGCAGTAGAACATTGCATAAGTATAGGTTTTATGTTGTTATTGTGATGTTCATGCCGTAAGCGATAGAATACCAGATATGAACAGTTAACAACATTTACGATTGGGGCAATTTTTATTCGATTCTAATTGGAATCGATTAATCGATATAACAATAAAAATATTGTTTGAGGTTTAAAATCGATTATCACCGGATTTTTTCAATGATTATTTTTATAGAGTTAATAACTCTATTTCGAAGATCTACTGGAGGTCAAATAGATGTGGAGTCAAGAGTAGATTAAGTAGGTACATGAAAATGATAATTTTGCCATGTAAATAGTAGGTAATATTGGTGTTTTACAGTAAACATAATGTTTACTGTAAAGCATAGGTACAGTAAAAATAATATATATAATAAATAATATAGTAATATAGATTTATTGTTGTTGTTTAAGTCCATATACAACAACTACTATTGTTGTAGGTATACCTATGTACAATCGCAAGTTAGGTATATAAATTTAAAAAAAAAATTTTCGCAGTCATTCAGTCAGGACTACGGGTCAAGAAGATAATTTTTATTGATATTGCGTCGATGTTATGAGAGATAAGCATTTAAGTTTCATGTGGTTCTAATGAGAATTCTAAATGACCTATCTGGGGAGAAATATGGCAATGGTAGATCCATTGCCATATTTCTGCCATTTATATGGTGTTCAGATTTGGGTTTTGGTAGTTCCATAGTACTCCTTTGCCATCACATTATAATAGTGAGCTGCTTTTTCTATAGTAAAATAATTCCCTTTCAAAAATTTTCAATTCGCACGGGAAGTCGAAATTCTAACCTAGAAGCTTTCATCTACTAAGTATAATTGTACCTACCGAATTGATTTTGTTATAAATATTCAGTAATAACGCCCAGAACTAATTTTGTAGCCAATAGCTGTTATGTAATAGCTGTAATGAGTTGGTTGACTAAAGGAAATTCTTAAGAGAATTTTATTGGAATTATGTTGTAGTTGATCTGCTCTACATTTACTCCTACTCTACATGCATCTCAAGGCGATCATTTTTGTTTGATGACCCAGTTTTGATATAATTTGAATTCATAATAAATAAAATATAACAACAATATAGAATATACATATTATATTATCATTAGTTTGAGTTTATTGCTCTATTTGCAATATGCCTAATCTTATTACTACCTATACCTAGTATAATATAGGTATAGGTATATTGTAGCACGACGTAGACGAATATCACTTTAGTTGAGTTTGTGTGTGTATTGTATACAGAAGGTAGGAGAAATTTATTTTTTTCAAAAACCAAATAGCCTAATATAGCCTATAGCCGAGGTGACCTAATATTTTTGCACCGATTACTCTAGATTTCAAAATAGGTTGCTCTAGATTTCAAATTAGAGTTTCAATGTATTGATTTTCCACATTGATGTATTCAATGTACCCCTTGTTTATCCACGTAAAGTCTTTCTCAAAAGAGTCTTTAATTCTTTGGCATAAAAAGTAGACTCTTATTTTATATTGTGCCAGATTGTAAGCAGATGATGTCCAAATTTTCAGAAATCCCTGCTAGAAAGATTAACAAACATATAAATTCGCATTCATAATAATATTAGAAGAATCTATAAGATCCTTACCAATCAAAAACAAAAATATTCGGGGACATTTTACCATGTTTAAAATCTTATTGATCGATGCTATTTTATTTTATGTATGTACTAGCTGCGCCCCGCGGCTTCGCCCGCGTAAATTTCGATATCGTGGAAAATCATTCCATGGCATCCCTCAGGAACATTTTTTCGGGATAAAAAGTATCCTATGTTATTTCTAATACCTCCAGGAATATGTGTACAAAGTTTCATAATGATCGGTCTAGTAGTTTTGGCGTGAAAGCGTAACAAACAAACTTACATTCACATTTATAATATTAGTAGGGATTATTATTATGAATTTTACCATTACTGAAATGTAATAATTATTGAAATGGGGTAGCTAAAGTGCCTTTTTTGGTCACACTTTAGATAGATAATTGAAATGTCCCAAACGCTTCTATATTTTTATAATTTAATAAGCCTCAATGGCTCTCAACTATGGCACTTAACACGAGCCGACAACATAAAAACGAACCCTAATTTTGAAATAACTACCCACAGAAAGAAACTTAAGACTCATATTATATTTTCAATTTTAACTCGCGTGTATTAAAACCTCATGCAAACACTGCTGACACCAATATTTGCGCACTGCAATTAAAAATGAGCGAAGCTTGCAAATTTTATAACCGCGCCGCAAATTTCTTTGCAAGCATTACACGTTCGTGTTCGTTTAATTTTAAAACACGGCTTTTACTGTTAGTGCTTCACTATTCCTCATAAACTATTTGGCCAAGAGTTTACGACCGACTACAGAATAGATGTTAACTTTAGAAAAGTACTAAAGCAAGTTTAAACACGTACTTGAAGGTGAGTAGTTAGGGTGATCATTAATAAGTTCTTTTTTTCGAGGTGGATTAGAATTTTAGCAGGATGAGGTGTGAGGTGTTTGTAGCCGTAACAGGCTGGCGTTTGCGAAAGTTTTTATAGTATATGGGGGCAAACGAGCAATCGAAGCCGTTTTCATGACTACCGACACTCAAAGACATCTCATCTCTTATCTCATAGTAAAACAGCTGCGTTGCCCTCCTTCCTCCTTTTCTTTCTACACCTAAAAGTTGGTACTTCTAGCTCACATGATTGACCTTGAATTCACGTCATTGCCTATATAATATGGTTTGTAGGAGCCGGGTGACCCATTAGTGGGATGGGCTGGAGGAGGAAAATACTTGTCCATGATCATTACCCGTGCGGATGTTAATTGGCGTCGCTGGTCAAATGGCTCTTATTACTCGCTTATCAAAACGAAAAGTCATATCACCTGATATCTAGTTATTGATTGTCCAGAATAAATAGACCCGGTTGCCTGTGATTCATGGAGGTGGGAGTATAAAGGAGAGCAGCGCATTTGTGTAGCCTCTATGCGGATGTCTATGGGCCTCAGTAGTCATGAAAATGGTTCCTGCTGCTCGTTTGCCCTCCTCTTCCACTTTTATATCTGAATATAGTACCTACTACTGTCAGAAAAATGTATCTCAGTATACTGTTCGTTTTTTAGACTATTTATGCTAGGCGATAGTCTCAAGAAGCATGCTTAAAGATCAAAGGAACTTGCTGTTCAGATGTGCATAGATTATATTAAATGTATTTAATATAATAAGCCCATGCAATTCATACAATGACGTAATAAAGATTTTTATTAAATTTCATGTTCATGGTAAAATTTAATTTCTATAATATTTCTTCTCTACAGAAGATTATATAAATAGCTGTACATATAATTGATAACCTACACAATTTATCATTTGAAATTACGTTTAAAACAATATTACTATTGTTATGAGGTCAGTATTTATCTACCCTATTTCGTTACAAAAACCTTTTAATTATACTTTATTGATAATTACAATCTATAATGTAAAGGCCAAGTACGCGATCAAATTGATAAAAACTCAGTTTGTAATTTCATTATATTATGAGGTATTGTATATTCATGTTGATATAAGTTAACATATTGTGCACAAACTAAATAGAAGTAATGAGTGAATGTGTGACATTTAGTATCTACAGCTAATAAAATTAAATATACTTTTGAAAAATAAATTTGTTTATTCACTTAACATTTCATAAATTATTTTAGTACCTACTAAGTATAGTGAAAAGACTAATTCAATATTATTTATGATCGAGAAAAAACAAATAACTGTAAATCATTTTACTAAAATAATTTTAAACTGACATCGCTATAAAATAATTTAATTACAAAACAGACCTAATACATAATTAGCTAAATCACACCCACTCTTTAGTACATAAAATTAGTCTCCAATAAGCAATATTGTGACGGTAGTGTAAAATTTGAAAGCAAAGAACCGCCGACAGGCCATGTTGCGTTTTATAGAGGATCGATATATAGGAGCCATCAAGCGACCACAAAGTCTCAGGTGGGTGGAGCGAGCCATCGTAAAAGATCTCGACTC
Organism: Calycopis cecrops; assembly: GCA_001625245.1. NCBI lineage: Eukaryota > Metazoa > Arthropoda > Insecta > Lepidoptera > Lycaenidae > Calycopis > Calycopis cecrops. The sequence continues at coordinate 1,011,184 of LUGF01024203.1, forward strand.
TCCGGGAAATTTACAACTATCGCCCGCGAGATTTAACGACCAGTTTATAGAAGTGACGCTTTAAAATTCGTTGTAAAACTTGTTGTGTCACTCTTGAACTCCATTGAGGAGATTATGTACACGTCTTAATTGTCTGTACACAAGTATAAATTATAAATACTATAAAATTATAATTGTCGAATTGGTATTTAATGTTCAATGACAATTAAATGATTTATGTTTATATGGTGGATTGTATATAAATCCAACACTCCTCTATATCATGGTGATTATCGACTTTAATGAGTTAGCCTAGAATTGATATATCAGTATCAACTTACCCTGCTTTTTTAAACTAAACTCCGAAACAACTGGACCGACTTCTACTATTTTTATGTAATTTCGTACTGATTTTTATTTGTATTATTTTTTTATTTACGTCTTTTTTCAGTTAAATAAATTATGATTGCCGAATCGATTCGGCACGACCAAGAAGCTTAATAACGCGAAGTACTTTTAGGCACCACTAGCATACATGATAGCAGCGTAAATTGACAGCTATGCTGTCACGTATCGGGCGGTATGTAAGTAGTCGGAGGCCCAATGCCCAACGCAATCTGTATAACCTCTATGCGGATGTCTAGGGGTATCGGTAGTCATTATATTAGAAAAAGTTATAAAAATACTTTTACTATAAAAAAGGTACCTAATCCAAAAGAATCTCTATAAAATAGAAATTTTCCATTTTTACCTGTAACATCATGAGTGATTACAAGTAGAGCTTTAGCTACGTCAACACCATAAGCCGGTGACCTCACCACAGAGCATGGGAGGTATAAAGCTTGCTAGTTATATTGTTTGCTTTCAATTAGAATATGAATATAGAATTCAGTAGGCAAGGTTGTTATTGGCGCCGGCAACCATTACCTTCTTATCTATTGATACCACAACAAAGCGGCGCGATCCTTTGAGAGGGAAACGCTTTACTATAAAACCCTAACGCCAGCACTTTGATGCTATCACAGCACCCGCAGCTCGTTTGCTTATCATTATCATCATCATGAGCACTAAATACAGGTCTAGTTATCATAACTACTTGACAAGTAGTTTTATAATCATCATAAGCACTAAATATATTTATTGATATCACAACTATTTTACTAGTACTTTTATAATAATCTTAAGCACTATATATATTTGACTATTTGACTTGTAGGTACTTTTATAATAACCATAAGCACTAATTATGTCTCGATATCATAACTATTTGACTAGTACTTTTATAATCATCATAAGCACTAAACATAATATTTCTTGATATCATAACTATTTTACAAGTAGGTACTTTTATAATAACCAAAGCACTTATTTCTTGATATCATAACTATTTGACTAGTACTTTTAAAATCATCTTAAGCACTAATTATATGTCTCGATAACATAACTCTTTGACTAGTAGGTAAAACTTTTATATTCATCATAAGCGCTGTACTAGCCACAATATTACTTGATATCGAAACTATGTGACTAATACTTTTATTACCCATATAATCACATGTAACTAGATTTTTTATACAGGGACAAACGAGCAGTCGTAGGTACTGACATCCGCATAGAGGTTATACAGATGCATTGCCCTCTTTCCTCCCCTTCCACAGTTCACAGACTACTTGCACACCGTACGAAATACGACAGTACAGCTGTCACTTAACGGTAGTGTCGTGTAAGCTTGAGATAGCTCGGTGGTGCCGGCCTAACTCGGTTGCATGCATGCATGCAGCGTGGCACTACCTCTTGGGAAATCTTATGAGTTTAGCTTAATATGGTAACAAATCGCTGCGTATAAGTTGAACTAAAATGACAGTTGTCTGCGAACGATGAATGCCGGCTCGGGCTATGAGTTGAAAGGATTTTGATTTTTACCCCTCCCCTTGTACCGCACCCCCGTTGAGACCAGTAAATGTGTTACTGAGCATTCAATGTCATAGCTCAACATATTTCCATGGATCTTTTTTTTTATGGTATAAGGGGGCAAACAACAAACATCCGCATAGAGGCTATACAGAAGCACTGCCCTCCTTTCTCCTCCCACCTCCATGGGCCACCGGCTACTTACACACCGCACGAAACGCGACAGCACACAGCTGTCACTTTACGCCAGTCTCGTGTAAGCGAGAGGTTCCTCCCCAATCGTGCCGGTCCAACAGGGCAGCGCATCTGTATAGCCTCTATATTCTATGCGGATGTCTATGGGCGTCGGTAGTCACGAAAATGGCTCCGACTGTTCGTTTGCCCCCCTATATCATAAAAAAAAAAAAATTAATGTTAAATTAACTCCAGTTATGAGTCTATGGACGGCGAAAGTCACTTAGCATCTGTTCTTTTGCCCCTGCTATTTTACTTCAACTTTAATAGGATTAGAAATAAAAACAATCAATTTAAAGATATTTATTTATATTACTTATTTTTATATTAGCTAGCTAGGTAGGTACATAATTGTGCATTAAATATGCTTCTTAAAGTATTTATGAATAGATATTTGAACAAAATCAAAATACTGTTTTTATTTACTCACCGATTGTTCAGCATTATAACCTGCAAAAGAAAGTTAATAATTAATATTTGAAAATAATTATATTATGTTATAATTGGATAATAAAGAACATAATGTTATTAAAATAAATTTATTTTATTACATTTTTGATCACTCGTAATAAAACAAACAACATTTTAAGTGTTGACTTTAAAAAATATTGCTCCTCCGCTTATGTAATAAAATTAAAAAGTAATTTTTAAACAATAAAATCTGTTAATTAGTTATTAAATATTTTATTAATATTCTATTCGCTAGGTGCCGGCGAGTCAAGGTTATAACTTATTTAATTAATATTTATTCAATATTGTCTCATTTTGAAGAACTCCAGCTGAGTAGCTTCGATGTGCAGAAAATTAAATAAAAGGAAAAAGGTCAACAGAAAGTCTGTTTTTTCCCCTCAAAAAGTTCAAGGGGGCAAATGAGCAGTCGTAGCCATTTTATGATTGCTGACACTCATAGACATCCACATCGTGCTTAAACAGATGCGTAACTCTATTTCCTCCTCCCCCTTCAATAGGCCAACGGCTACATACATACAATGAAACCATTATCGTGTATGCGAGAGGCATGGGCCCCGGCTGAGGTACCTCCTCGATCCAGACACTGTGGGTGTATGGGCAGCGGAAAATGGCTCCGACTGCTCGTTTGCTCCAAAAACCCATTAAAAGTATCCCCGAAAGATGATGCTGTATAATTAATATACAAATCCACCAAAATATATAGTCGGAGCGAGTTCACCGTCCTAACTATGTAGACAACGATATTTATTAAGCAATTCGGTATACAAGCCGAGGGGTAAGTAGGAAATTTTAATTTCACGTCTAGAGGCGGCCGGGGGCACGGAAATTTGTGTAGCATAATAAGTGAGATTGTTGCGAAATTTGTTACAAGAAAAAGAAAGAGGGCTTACTGTATACACATTGTCATAACATAGACACGCCCGGATTAATCCTGGTTCAAGTTTTAACATTGCGTATTTTATATTTCAAATTTTTATCTGTATACCTACTGGAATCTTGTACTATAATAATATAAAGCTGAAAAGTTTGTTTGTTTGAACGCGCTAATCTCTAGAACTACAGGTCTGGTTTGAAAAATTCTTAGTATTAGATGGTCCATTTAGCGAGGAAGGCTATAGACTACTTTTTAACCGATTGCGGTAGACAATGTTTTCACGTAGGTAAATAAAGTTGCGGGGTCCGTTAGTCAGAAATAAAATCGTCACATGATATTTGTACCTACTTAGGTATAATCCTTTCAGTATCTACTTCAAACAGCCAATCAACGTACCTAATATCGCAAACGATTTTCCAAAGCTTAGCTTTGAAGAGACAAAAATCGATTTCATAGTTCACACAAAGCTTTGACAGCTACAGGTAAATGAGTCTATTAGGGAGACAGCACACACGAGGCTTTTAGACGCGGTGATGCTTTTTATTCGCTGAATGCATCGACTAGACGCGGAGAGCGCACACTTCAAGATGCCGGACGCGGCGATTTAGTCGCTAACGTATGTCAACTAATGTCAATTAACGTCTAAATGTAGTCGCGAGATCGAGATACTGTATGGATGCAGTCGCACGACTGTCGCACGACTCTGGTGCGACCGGTCGCAGAGAGTCGCTAAATCGTGCGACTGCATCGATCCTGTCGCAAAATTGTCGGTCGCCGCGTCTAAAAGTCTCGAACTGTCAAAATGGAATTTTTATTACAATAAGTGAGATTCGATTTCCATTCACAGAAAATTTTATTTTGGTACCTATAGCTCTTATTAATTATACCTACTGATAACTGATAATAATAAACTGGCTTATCTATTTCTACTAGTCATAACTATGGAAGTTATTACTTAGGTATATGTACCAAAATGTATTATTAATGCAATTATAAAAATAAAGCAAAAAATCCTTACATTACTATGACGAAGTACGTCAACGTGATTGAAGCCACATAATTCTTATTAATGTTAAATAAAAATAATAAACAATGTGATAAAAGGTTTTATTTCTGTATTTCTTAGCTGGCTCATAAATTGCTAGATGTACGGCGCATGTTCGTAATAATTTATTTAAATTAAATAATAATACGCTGTTTTATTATGTAATATAAAAGTCATTATAATAGTATAATTAATTATGCTAAAATAAAACTCTTATTAACGAATCCTATCTTAAATATTGCCGAGCTGTCGACGTATATTCAACGATATCTCAGACGAGAATCTACCAATATGCTTGTTTCTGCATTCAGCTGCAATGTCTTGATCTCAAAATACGATAACATTTAAAATTTGCGATTAAGTAAGAGCCGTTTTTTTAATAAATTCCTGTCCCAAATCCTTTGGCCTAATTGTATTTTTTTAATTATTATTTCAGATAAAAAAATATATATTTTATTTAGGTAAATCTCGATAACATTGTTAAAGAATATTTAATTAGGTACACTATAAATAAATAAATATATTTTATTTGATAAAAAAAATATTTATTTAATTTCCAAAGTTTGTAACAAATAAGCAAGACATGATTAGGAATGCATGATAACGTGATGAAATATTTGTACATTAGTAGGTTGTATCGTAAAGTGGCTGGTACTGTCTGGAGACGGACAGCTGAAGACCGAGCTGAGGGGCGTGCACGTGCGTTCACTTATCAGAATTATAGATACGGTGGTCTTTTCTGTCTAGCAAACAACGTAGAATATGATATTATAGCACATAGATAAGTGTTTACGAAGACAAAACGTCCTTTCTTTTATTTTCCTGTGATTCCAATTTCCATTTCCATTTCATTTCCCATTTCTATGAGACGGCAATCAGACACGACAGGAGAAAAATTTGAACGACGAACGACTAATAGTGATCATCACCGTTGCCTGAATGCCACAGACTTCCTGACTTCAAGAGGTTATGAGAAAATTTGAAAAATCCCGAGATCACTTTTGGAACCAACCTATGGTTTGAACCCCAAATGTAAAAAATGTACAAGGCAGATGTACAACTTATAAGTATGCAAATTGTACATTTCTTGCTTTTTATAAGATCTGATTAAAATCAAACATTTTAAGATGCTTACTAATTCAAGTTAGTTCAGAAAGGCCGAAAGCCTGTAATCACTTAGTATGATCACTTGTAATTCGATGACGGTCTTCAAGGTCCGAGATTTGAAGGCCAGGAAAACCTTTTATGTACTTTTGAGTCGCTCATCGTCATTCTTCAAGTTTTCACTGACCACCCTTCTTTGAGGGCTTCTGACATCTACGTATAGGAGAGAGAAGAAAAATTAGAAAAATATTATTTCCTCTGACTCTTTCTCTCTTATTTTTTTAAAATTTGGATTGGGTTGTAAAATTCACTGAACATACATATTAGTCTATGAGCTTAACAACTAAACGCCATCGTGGCTTAGCAGTAAGCATATTCACGTCTCGTCATCGTGAGATTCCGTGTTCGAATCCCGGGTTTGATTATAAAAGTTATTGAGATTTTTCAATGTGTGTCAGTGTTATACACCCCCTACGGAGAGTACGTAAAGTCGTAGCGCACTGGTTTTGAGCCTGTATTCACTCCTCTCGTATAGAACTAACATCTAATACTAACCATACTAATATAGGAATGATTAAAAAGTGCAGTAAGAAATACTTGCATGACACCAACGTTGTGCCAACAAATGCGACAACATGGCTCTAGTATCTATTGGCGCAACGTTAAGAGAGGCTACTAATTCACATAACCTACGATCCTTGGCTGTTATTTAGAATAAAGTAATGTAACTGATCATTTGACCTCTACATAAATAAGCAATTTTTAATCCACCAAAGTTCTGTGACAGGTTTATTAAAGCGTGACCTGAGGAAATCTAAATTAGCAACACGCGGTATCGTTTGATGAATTTTATTTTATAATCCTATTTTATAAAATCAATTTGCCATATTAATAAATTTTAAATATATAATATATCTATTATATAAATTGGAGGCAATAATATTCAATACTGATGGTGTCATAATTTATTTTAGCGCCATCTCTGTTTCTTTCCATTAACTTTTAAGCGCGTTCAAATGAATCGTATTTTATATCATGAATATTTTTATAATTTAGGTATAAAACAAATATTAAAACATTAAAATAATTCAATTTTATAGTAGATATAGCTTATATTAAGGGTATTATCATTTCATTTAAATAATTTGTTATTTTTTCATCTAACACGATAGCGGCGTCAAGTGATGATTGTGATGCGGGCATTGGTGGGAAGGAGAAAGAAGAAGTTATCTGTATAAGCTCTACGCAGATGTTTATGGGCGTCGTTAGTTATAAAAAAGGCTCCACTGCTCCTTTGCCTTATACTATAAAAATATTATAAATGCGAATGTAAGTTTGTTTGTTACCCTTTCACGCGAAAACTGCTCAACCGATCATCATGAAATTTTGTACACATGTTCTTGGAGGTATTAGAAGTAACATAGGATAGCTTTTATCCCGAAAAAATGTTCCTGAGGGATGCCATGGAATGATTTTCCACGATATCGAAATTTACGCGGGCGAAGCCGCGGGGCGCAGCTAGTGATAAATAAAGCAAAAATTTTCACATTTTCCTTTGAAGATTTGTGTTCCAGAAATAGTTAAGATTTTTTTAATGATAATATTTCTTAACACTTCATTATATTTTGTACATATATTTGTATATCTCTTTCATCATCATCATCTCATTATATTTGTATATATAATATATATTATGTTATAATCCCGTCAATTATATATAGTTTTCCATATGCCGAAAAAATATGATCATCTCCGCATTCCGGTGTTTTCGTAGGCCTGTAAGCGTGTCCACACTATGACAAACCGGAGCCGTATGGCGCACGTGTAAGTGGCAGCTTCAATATTTATGCGCAATTTTTCCAGCCCCCCGCCCTCCGCTCCGTGATAAAGGATGCAGTGCTCGATCTTCCCTTTGAACCTGAATAGCTTATAAATGGAACTAGTTATTATACAAAAAAAAATAATACATTCTTTAATATACTCATTTTCCTCCATAGGTTTAGTGTAGCACGAATGGTGTATTGCAGCCGAATTCGACTGACAACCAAGAAGGCATCGCACGTAAAATTGCCGTATTGTGAAGGTTAGACTATCGCGTTTTGTGCAGTTTGTGAGTCTCAATATCTAATTACCCCATTTATGAAATGGGGTAAAAATGGCAGAGCATCCACGTAACCTCTTATTCTATGAATATAGGCGTTATTACCACCAGTTCTCCAACTGCTCCTCTGCCCCTCAGCGCTATAAAAATCCGTATGTATGCCGGATGCGACGCCTCATCTCGTTTCATATCCGGCGATCACATCAATCATTGCTCTCAGTAATTCGCAATATGCGTCACTTACACAATATTTATATAAACTGTTATTGTCCAAATAAATTGAACTCTCGGGTTTTATTAAAGACGATATCGTATTTTATCATATTATAATATGTTACGAATATATGAATATGACCGTTTTAACAAATGTGAAAGACAAGCTAAACTGCAGTCTGGACGGTTATGGGTCCATGGAGACTCATGAATCGCATCAATCGTTTCAGTATAGGTGATGCTATGTAGATGGCAATGTAGATTTTTTAGCATTCGGGCGTTATTGAACACTAGGCGTTAAACGCCATACCTACCTTATGTACTGCCGATAAAGAAAACAAAACTTTTAATTAACAATGAATTGACATCGCGTAGCTGCTATGAGTAAGCGTAGCTCCACTTTCCTTTGCTACATAACATGTTGCTGACGCAAACTCAAAATTTTCCCCGTCATAATGCCAGTAAAGATTTTTTCACTCCACAGAGAAGTAAACGCCATTTGCAGTAAAAAAAAACGAGTGACGAGACCGGACGACATCAACAGGCAACTAAAGTTTACTGCTCAAGAGCCAACGTAGCAAGATACGTAGATAAGCGCGGTAAAGCGCAACGCTTTTGTATCTTAAATAGTTTATTAAGAAGAACTCAAATGAAAATATTATATAGAAACATGTATTTTATATAATACTAGCAGCGCCCCGAGGTTTCAACAGCGTAAATTTCGATGCCGTGGAAAATAGAAAGTCATTTATTATATTGATCCCATAGGAACAATTTTTCGGGAGAAAATGTATCCTGTGTTAATCCAAGTTTCCCTCTACGTGTGTGCCAAATTTCATGAAAATCGGTTTTGCAGTTTTTGCGTAAAGGACAAAGAAACAAACAAACATACAAACTCTCGTATTTATAATATTAGTAAGATTGTCAACCGATATATGTATTTAGGTACCTGTTATTTTTAAAACATATCCATGATTTTTATACACGTACAAGTTTTCATTATTAAACGCGAGGAAATAAATGCAAAAAGCAAGTAAGTATCGTCGGAGATGTTCATTTTGTTCCCAGCACACAACAATTGTTTCCTCATTATCATTCTGTTACTATTATGTCCCGTGTTGATGGCGGCTCGTAGTAATATTATTCAAATAAAAACAATTTCAATTTGGGAACAAATTGAAATAGAGAACAGGCGGCGTGTTATTACATTCGGGCGGAGGTTAGCTTCGGTAGAGCGTGTAAAGTGCCGATAGAGCCTTCCCTCCCGGCCCTCTCATTGCCTATAACACTAGCTTTGGGCTTTCCTCAAAAGCCTCCAAGAACGCCTCAAATTTAGCGACTTTTCGCTCTCAATACTTTTACGCGACATTTAGACGCTATATGCGATGGTTTGCTTCGTAGGTTTTCCCTTCTTGTTCGTAAACGAAAAAATATCGTCCACTACGGACGTGGGTAATGTTGTGTCGTGTCATCTACACACAATAGAGTGATATTATAGATTACGCGGCGCGATGGTGGTATTTCTTATTTAGCGAAACTTTGGGTTTATGTTTTCGTTCCAACGCCTTCTATAGGTTGATTTTGTGCCTTTTTATAATAACTTGATCTTTGTTTAAGAATACGACCTACTAATAAACAAGTTTGAAAAATAATTTAATATTTAAAGACAACACGTTTATGTAAAAACAAAATTTAATTAAAACGTTAAACAAAAAAACAAAAAAATATATTAAGAGAGCATATATTGGTTACTAAAAAATCAAATTAGAATTTCATTCTTTGATGATTTATGGCTAATTAATTTTTTGGTTGTCCGAAGAAAAAAAAACAACTGCTCATATTCTACTAGTTCTACTAATGTTATAAATACGAAAGTATGAAGCTACTGCGGAGTCTTGAATTCTGACATGTAACATTTTATACGTAACATTCGCCTTAACCTCAATATAGCAATATGTGTACCAGCAAGGAAATAAATACAACGTTAAGAGATAAAAATAAAAAAAATATTAAACAACACTATTTTCGCATGCTTTCACACACACATAAATACTTGGGCAATTAGAAATAATTACTCGATATACGTTCTGATAGTGAGGGCAAGCGCTATCTTCTTTGGTATCGTTTTATCATATGCGTGCGAGTATTTCTAATAGGTTCCTAAGATGGCCTTAAATACCGTATGATCATCAGCTGTATGATCTGTTGTTACCGGTTGATGCTGATTGGAACGACAAAATATCTGTTATATCAGTAAATATTTTTTTCAGTATATAGGTATGTGCAAATAAGCAGCTTGTGTCATTTTCATTACCAAAGCCCATATACATCCGCGTAAATTTTATACAGATGCGTTGCCCTCTTTTCTCCAGCCACCTCCACGGCCCACAGGCCACTTACACCCAGCACGAAATTCGACGAAATAGCTGTCATTTAACGTCGGTGTCGTGTAAGCGTGAGGTACCTCCCCGGTCGTGCCCGCCCAATTCGGCTGCATGCAAGCATGGAGAGTGGTAAATGTCAGTAATAGTTAAAGTAGAGAACCTTTACCTTCGTATCAAAACAGATCATTATGTCTTTATTACAATCTCAAACCACAATTGAAGTATTGAAGAATTTGGAGCCATTCATTAATTACATTAGGATAATTTTAGAAATTTTTTTTAGAAAGATTTCGGATATTAAATATCGACTTAAAAATAACCCCAATACAAACGTAGAGTATTTAGAGATTCTTCCAACCCCCCATTTCCCTTGGGACTACTACGTAGGTAATTAATAAATTATGGCTCCTTATGGCAATACTACCAATTTATTTTTTTCTTACAAAGAACTTGCACTAAGGTAGCCATTGTCCAACATTTATTACATGAATATTTGCAAGAAACTCAATAAGATTCTAAAGCGTAGGCCGTATTTATGAATAAGTGTTGGCCGACCATCGACCCCGTATGGTGACGACCTTCATATACCTAGTAGTCTACCCGGAGACTCCACGGTCTCGTGGTCTAATGGTAATCATGTTCAACTACAGATAGAAGGTCCCGGGTTCGAATCCCGGGTCAGACTAAAAAGTGTTATTGGGATTTTTCAATTTTTAATAACAGTCCGGAGTCATGAAGTCGACGGTGTTAACCCCCGTGCCTGGGAAAGCACGTTAAGCCGTCGGTGCTGCACCTGATTTCTCTCCGATCGTGTCGAACTGCCGTCCCATCGGAATATGAGATAAAGGGAATAGAGAGTCTATTTGGTCAGCGCGCACACTTGCGCACTGTAATATGAACTGCGCAGATGGCTTGTCTATATAGAGACGGCCGTCGTAGCCGAAATTCGGCTAGGACGACATTATTGTTATAATCGATTCGAAACTGATGCTGATTGAGGAGATCGTCTGCCTTGGCGTTCATGAAAATGGCTTTATTCTACAATAATAATAAGGTTGTATTATGATATTGTCGATTTTTAGATATAGGTTAGGAATAAAAAAAGTAAAACAATAAAATCTATTTCTATCGAACAGTTTCGCGTGATGCACGCAAATCGGAGTATTCTGATTATTTTATTTATATCACTGATAAAGTTCCATCTAATTTATTTAAAGACGATACTAAAGATTTAGTTATAGGTATAGATATAATGGAGTTTAAATATTGAATAGACTATTATTTCTTTGAAAACCATGTCATCTTTCAAACTTTATCGAAACGTATTCTCTCTCTTTCATTCTCTTCTCTTACTTATTTTTTTCCTCATTACCAAGACTTGTCAAAGATCACAGAAGTTTGCTAGTGTTTTGAGAATACCTACTTCTAAATAAAAATGATGAATGTATCGTGCATAAAACACATGCGTTCGCAGTATCGAAAATCAGTTTAAATTATAAGAGTTTTAGCATAGAGTTTATTCATTTCTCTAAGATATAATTTGCTTCAACTCAATTTATCTTAACAACCGACATTATAAGAATTAGATATATTAAGGTTTCAAGTTTAAGACATTTCTATTTAAAATTTTAAGGTAGGTATGTCTTAGCAAACAGTTAAAAAAAACCAATAAGTATTTAGATTTCGAAAGCAAAGTAAACTACAGAAAACATCATAACTAATGTAGAATGTCTGGTAGCTGTCCTTTACTCAATATCCCCCGTTGGACCTTCAGTAACTCGCCCGAAGTGTAAATGTGACAGGACAGTTAGGCCTCGCCTGAATTATGTGAGTCTGAGGAATTCCTCACAAGACAGCTTGTGCAGGCTTTATTTAGTTGCAATGCGGAAATGGAACGGCCAAGTCCAACTTGCCTATTTATTTTCTGCCTCATTTTTTCATACCGTACCTTTTAAATATATATGAGGCCTGGAAACTTGTTCAAAGAGAAATCGAGAAATCGAGAGTAATTCCAGCAAAGCGCTTTACTACGTTATACCTCCTCCAAAGAGTAAATTCGTACAGTTTTTAAAACGTAAGGGAAATGATCACTTTGAGCCTTTTAATGACTACAGACGCCCACAAACATTCGCACAATTGTTATGATGACTTGTTGCCTTCTCTCCCTCCTGCCCTCAAAAGGACCAAAGGAAACTAATTATAAACAGCACAGAGCGCTATACCTTAGCTATGATTTTACGGTGATGTCCTGCTTACATCATCCTACTAATATTATAAATCCGAAAGTTTGTATGTTTGTTTGTTTGTTACTCCTTCACGCAAAAACTGCAGAACCGATTTTCATGAAATTTGGCAAAAACGTAGATGGTTACTTGGATTAACACAGGATGTCATTTATCTCAAAAAATCCTATGGGATGCTATGGGATGATTTTCTATTTTCCACGAAATGGAAATTTTACGCAGGTGAAATCGCGAGGCGCGGCTAATACATCATAAAGAAAATATGAAATAGTCAACGACATCAACATGATTTTGTTCTTATAAAAACGAATACGTCGTACGCACTGTAGCGTGGATTAATATCCAGTATATTTATACTAAACATAAATAATTCCGTAATATTATAAACAAATTGGAAATCGATTACGTGCGCCACGCAAACGGCCACGTCACTCGAATAAAAATACTCAACTTTGCTCATCTAGAATGTAGGATGTAAACAGGTGCGGGAATAGAGGCTGCGAAGAGATATGCTGACGTCACCGTCTGAAATATCGCCGCGATGACTGATGGTGGACCTTCGAATATCGCGGAAAAACGCCACTGATCTTTATTATTTGTTTTTTTCCTTTAAGAAAAAATAAGCATGTATCATATGTTATTGGCCACGCTTTCTGCTATATGTGAAGGTGATTTGTGTTTATATGACGTTCTAGTTTGAAGTTGCCGTTCCCGAGTTTTTCCGATATCATAAGTCATACAATCATAATTTGAAGAAAAATTTTTTTACTAACAAATACCTTACAAATTTGTGCAAACTCCTGTAATGTTTTATTTCTATAATACCATAATGAGCTCCATCATTACTAATCCAGGCTTATTTTTCTATCATAATATAATAATATTTAAGAGAATTTAATTTAAAAAAAAATTACTTATATTTCTTAATGATTTTAGCAAATACTACTCTTTAAAATACATGCCAGAACAAGTACCTCACAACTAAACCTACTTTCAACCACAGCCATCCGTGGCCACTTGCATTAGTTTGTAACATAGGCTTTAATTATTTCTAGTAAATGTGGAGTACAATAAATCAATAATTTCATATAAAAGAGCCATCTATATTTTTCGTCTGAAACTATCAGCTGTACGAGGTAAGCATGTTTTACAAAATAATTAGCTACCACTAAACAATACTCGCATATCATTTCTTAATAGCTAAATAACGCGTTGATCATTCTTTGGCCGATCACAAATAACAAATCATTATTCTAGGCTACGAAAAATTTAACAGCGTAAAATATTCTTAGACGTCATCACGCCATCTGTTGGGGGGTGCAGAAACTACATGTTACGCTAGCGAAGCAACTGCATTTCGCAAATTGCATACTGCGCCCTTGTAGCGTGTTGCACACATACAAGTGCATCCACTGAATTGATTTTCCGTTCCCTTTGCATGTGCCTAGGCTATTGTTAAGTTATTTTATCCTAACTTGTCGATGGATCCGGCTGGGAGTGAAAATTCTGAAGCAATACTGAGTCGTAAACTGTGTTTAATTATCAACTCGTTTGTTTATTATAGATATTATATTTATCATTATCAGTCATCTCTCTCAGTCTCTTTTGATAATCGGCAAGACCGTCGATCCCCTGATCCTCGCATCCTAACTACGCAACTTAAAAAATAAACATTTTTTTTGATGAAATTATGTGTATTGGTATTATTAAAACACAAATAATATTTATAAATATATAAACATTAGTAAACGCCTAAATAATTATATTTAAGAGTAGATAATAATTTGTTTCCAAGGAGGTTTGTCCGAACAACATCGATTGAGTGTGAAATGAAATGGTTGCGAAGTCTAGATATTATAATATAGGATCCTAAGACTACCCACAGAAAAAATATTAAAAATATCTACATTTAAAGCCGCTATAATCGTGTTTTTAAATGATATTAAAATAAAATTTAATTGATCTGAAATATAAAGATAAAATTAATTAATTATTTTAATGTCAACATTTTGAAGTGTGACTTTCATTACTTTTATCTTTTAAACACAGTTATAAGGCAATCAATTTGATAATTTTACAGAGCTGTTTTACGAACATAAATATGTAAAACGGTGTTTTTATTAAATATTCCCAAGACAGCATTCGGAAAATTTAAATTGCCATTGCTGAATTGTAGACTAGTTGGGCTGGCACTATCGGGGTAGTACCTCTAGCTCACACAACACCGACATACAATTATAGACATCAGTACCTATACGTATAGGCTATACAGATGCGCTGCCCTGCTCTCTACTCCGACTAGCATGGGCCACCGGCTACTTTCACCGGGTGGGATTTATAGGTGAAGGAGGGCAAGGTAACTACACAATCGTTAAAGATATGGATGATATAGAATTGTGGTAGTCATCAAATTACAACGAAGGCTCATTTATTTTAATTATTTGAATTAAAAAGTTGAGTTCAAAATTGCGTAAAGTAACAGCTGTACTGTCGCGTTTCGTACGGTGTGTAAGTAGTCGGTTGACCCATACAGGTAGGAGGAGAAAGGGGGGCAGCGCATCTGTATAGCCTCTATGCGAATGTCTATGGGCGTCAGTAGTCATGTAAATGGCTCCGACTGCTAGTTTGCCCCCCTATACATTACAAAAAAAATCCAATTTTTGCGTCGCTCGTACAGTTTATAGACAAAAGTCTGTAGACAGCCCTCCTTGCCGAGATGACCTGCTTGGCTAGAGTTGCCAGGCATTATCAGCCCTGGTTTTAAAGCTTTTCGTACCAACATGATACAGAACGAGCCATCTTTGACGAATGAGATTAGGAAAGAAATACTTCCTAGAGCAAAAGTTACTAACATATAGAGAGTAGGAAGATTATACCAGAGCTTCACTAAGCAATAACGTGTATGATCAACCACTACATAACGATATAAAACGAAATCGGAGCCTATGGTCTGACAAGACTCACAGATATAGGTAGTATATGAAGTTCCGATTGCTAATAAACCATCAATGATAGTCATTAAATAAATGACTGTACGTAATAGGTACATTATTAGTACCGTAAACAGCGGTCGTATAATAAATACATTGTAAGAGTCAATCCTTGTGCTAACATGCAATAAATACACGTAATGCTTAAAAATAGAAGTTATCTAATAGACCAAGAGCCTGTGACTGCTACTTCATCATTTTACACTATTCCTAATAGAATCGATAAAATGATGAAGAAAAATATAAGTAGAAAGTTTTATTTTGCATGTAAAGTTTTTGTGTGTGTATTGTATTAACTATGTAATAATAAATAAAACTATTGAAATTATTTTAGTTTTTTTTCAGTCGGAGGTAGTGCCACGCAATGCATCTGAAATGGGTCGGCGCGATTGGGGAGGTACCTACCTATCGCTTACTTCGCGTAAAGTAACAGTTGTATGTCACGTTCCATGCGATGTGCAATTATTCGGTGGACCATGCAGGGGGCGAAGGAAGGAGGACAACGCAACTGTATAACTTTTATGCAGGTGTCTGGGCTTCGGTAGATATGTCAGCCTTTTGCGCCCACAATACTATAAAAAATGAAGAAAATATTTTTAGAAAGATATTGAGCCATTGCTGATCGTAGCCGAATCGGGTTAGCACGACTGGGGAGGTACCTAGTGTTCACTTGATGCTCGCCTGACACCTTAGCTATGTTGCGTTTCTTTGTGTTTTTTTAAGAGTGGGGCCCATTATGGGAGTTGGGTGAGATAGTTAAAAAAATTGCATTAATCATGTGTTCTTGGATTTTTATAGCCAGACCGACCCCTTTCGTGTTGAAGACCGGTCCTTGCATCCGGTGCGTAAAGACAAAATCTCGTCGACGCAGTCTCAAACTTCAATGAACAGTTTTTAATACATCCTATTAATCCTACTAATATATAAATGTGAAAGTTTGTTTGTTACACGTTCACGCAAAAATTGTTGAACAGATTTTTATGAAATTTGGCACACACATAGAGAGTAACTTGGATTAACACTTAGTATAGTTTTTATCTCGAAAAAATGTTCCTATGGGATGCCACGGGATGATTTTCTATTTTCCACGGGATCGAAATTTACGCGACTGGAACCGCATTTGTTGTAGGTAAGTTGTAAACGAAATATGTACGTGTATACTGAAGTGTGAATATATTGAAGATGTTTCTTTAATAGACATACGAACATAACTTTATGAAAGGTTTTCTGACTAAGCTTACAATAGACTTAAAGTGGGTCAAGACTAATTAGAAACGATCTGTTTTATAATTAAATTCTTACAGTCACTAGCTCTTAGATCATAAAGACGTGCTAAAACTTTAATAACTCATTTTAAGCGTATATTACAATATAGTATAGTAATTAACACGTATGAATGCATGCAAATACATGAGACATATAAACCTTTTGAATTGAAAATACATTTTAATTTGTTATTTTATCCTCTGTTAGGTCGTAGGTCTACATAGGAAGAATAAAAGTGATGATAGCAATTAGCAAATGTACGTATGTATGTATGGCAGTAGGTACACATACACATTCACATTGTAATTATACCAATGAGATGTCAAGAGTCGTTTCAACCGAAATGTTTGTATGAAGAGAATTACGAATCTGGATCAAAACAAATTTGCGAGGATCGTGAGATGCGGCATTCAGTTCTGTCTACCTACCCCAATATGTGTTTTTCATTACCTTACTAATTACACGAGTATTTTTTAATTATATATCTGTACGAGCTGGTGCCTGTGACTTTGTTCGCGTAGCGTAGTAGGTAATATTATAATCAAAGTTGTTTGTTGTTGTATGCTTGAAATGTGCAAATTTCGATTTGGCGTAGGAATGAACTATTTTTCCGCAGTAAAAAGTATTTTTGATGTTGAGCAGGCTTAGTGTCTATACATACAAAAAGTTTCATTCGAATCCGTCCGTAGTTTTGGAGATTAGCCCGGACAAACAGACAAACAGGCAAAATAGTTACATTGAAGTGTTCTAATACAATTTTAACATCGTCCCCAATTAACTTTTCGTACATATATTAAATGTAAAGACACATGAATTTTATTGTTTTATTATATGTATAAATTGTTTTAAGATAGGCGTCACAGTTCTAATCAAAATTCAATGGAAGAATGATCATTTGATAGAAGGTCGGTTACCCCGCAAAACGCCACATGAAGGTTAATACTTCACTGAATCTATTCCTCTGCAACAAAATTGTTTTATTCTTACTTGTCTTTTATAAGATAATATATCTTTTGATGAGAAAGTAACTAGTTAAAAAAACAGACATTCACTCCCTATAAATGCGCTAGTGAATGTTTTAAGCACTATATTTATATTCATTAAATAAAGCAACCGGTAGGGCCACGTTGCAAACAAATTGGGACATCACGACCGCTCTGTCGCTTCTACGATAACGGAGTAGTGTCCGCTGTACTGTCGCTGAGTAAGTATCAGGTGGCCTATAGGAGGAGGAAGGAGGGCAGCCTATCTGTGTAAACTCTATGCGGATGTCTATGGGTGTCGGTAGTTATAAAAAATAGCCGAATAGATAGCTAGTTTGTATCCCTCTATAAAAAAGCTTCCTTACTTGCTCTATATTCCCACAGGACTATAAAAACGGCCAAAACACTTTGAATTTATATTTACATAGGATTCAATTGAAACAGTTTTCTTGCAGATATAAAGTTTTCTTTCAGTTTTTAGCATATTATGTATCATATGAAGTATATAGAAGTGTCTTCTGAAATTACCACAAAATGAGATTTTTTTTCTTGCAAATACCGAGAAACATGTGATTTCCTGCAAAATATTAATGAAGCTATTTACAGTCGTAAGTTATAAAAGAATTTAGAAGCACCGGATAAGTACCAACATCCTGTCTGTACGTTCCGAATTCCAACTAAGGATGGGCGTGTTAAGATTTCAGAGTGATTTTATAAACGTTCACCGATTAAGCAAGTTTATAATTTATTGAACATAATGAGACATATTTGTTACGATTTGAAACTAAATTAATTATTTTATAGTTTTTAATTTTAACTAGCTTTGAAAACACCGAGATTATGTACTTTGTAATATGCATAGAGTAACATGTAAGTAACTTGTAAATGAAGAGATTCTTTAAGTTTATTTATTATTATTTAATATTATTTTTTTTATTGTTTTATTTATTTACTACATAACATTGGCGTGATCTATCTATACATATAATAAAATCGTAACAAAGTTAAAACTGTACATTGAATATTTTTTTTAATGAATTCTTGGGGCGTGATCTACAACCTATATCGAGCCTACAAATATAGTTCTTATGAAGAATTTTTGTCTATTTGTCTGTTTGTCTGTAGGTATGTCCGGGCTAAACTCAAAAAATACTGCATGGATTTACTTCAATTTTTGCATGAATATTAGTAACAGGTCTGGTCAACATATAAGATACATATTACCTCGATACTTTCACTGCATCGAAACTTATGCGGGGAAACCGCGGGGCGCAGCTAGCACCTACTCTTAAGCATACAAGTTCATATGATTAATCCTTCAGGGACCGGTACAGATATTGCTACGAAACCTAAGGCTA
>LUGF01024203.1:1030862-1079133 GCA_001625245.1 Calycopis cecrops
TACACGCGGTTCCGTATCTAAGGAGTTATTGCAAAGGGCTGCAGACGCAGTTATCAAAGACGGCCGTAAAATAAAGACTGTTGCAAAAGACAATGCCCCTGAAACTGAACGACAAATTTTGGAACATCCAGGGCCATCAGGGGTCGTAAATTATCCACTATCATCGGGTGCTATCCAAGAAATCAGAGGAAACGTCAATTTTTCCCCAGAAGCAATCCGTCCGTTCCCAAAAGCACCGCCAAGAAGTGGCAAAATCAATAGACGTCTCAGAAAATCCGCTATTTTAACAGATACCCCAGAGAAAGAAGCACTAGCTGATGAACAAAGCAAGAAAAGAAAATTAAGCGTTGATAATAAAGAACTAAAAAAATACAAAGGAAAGGGAAAAGCGAAAGGGAAAGGCAAAAAAAAGCACAGTGATAGTATATAAGGAGATGAAAAGAAAACACTAGAAGGAAAAGAGAAAACTGTGAAACGAAAAATTCTACAATTAAGCAGCGAAAGTTCTGAGGATGAAGACAAAAGCTTAGAATATTATTGCTTAGTCTGCTTTGACCCCCACTCTAACTCAAGTTCTGGCGAAGAGTGTGTTCAGTGTCAAGACTGCAAGAACTGGGCCCATTCTAGATGCAGAAAAGTTCGTGGAGTTTTAACGTTCATTTGTCCAAACTGTGACTCGGATGAATCTTGTAATGAATGATGTTTGAATAAGTGTCGCAATTACCTACTATTTAAGTCTGTTTAGTATTTGACTAAACCAAATTTTAAAGGCTGATTAGTTATACATCCTGTTAGCTACTTTGTAATGATCACCACCGTTAAGTACATAAATATTAAGAAATGTTATAGCTTAAAAACGTTTAATTTATATAATTAATTGTCCTAATTATTACTTAAGTCTGTTGCGTTGAAGACTAAACAAAATTTTAAATGCTGATTAGTTATACATGCTGTTAATTACTTTGTGATGATCATTATCGTTAAGTATGTGGAGATTTAGAAGTTACAACATAAAAATGTTTAATTTAGAGAAAATTTAAGAATAAGTAATTATTATTAATAAGAAGATATTGTTGATTAGTATTTAAATATATTTTTGGATAAACTTAAACTAGTATTTTATGCACATTATACCCTAAGAACCTCCTCTTAACAACTTGCCCCAGCCTGTTAACAACTAGCCCCAAGCCGGGGCAAGTTGTTACTTTCCGCCTTTAGTTTCATTAATATTAATTATTAAAAAATCTAACATATTACGAACATAAACCCATTCATTATATAAAGTCTACATATATTCTTAAACTTTCCTTGCATAATACCAAAGCTAGGCCAAGTATTTTTTTAAGAAACTGAAGCTAACTAAAAAACGGAACTTTTAGCCCCGCTCTCCCCTATACAAGTTCATATGATTAATCCTTCAGGGACCGGTACAGATATTGCTACGAAACCTAAGGCTATTATTACACTTTACATTAGGGTCCTGACAATCCTTTCTCTTCATTCCTTCTTTCACCAACACATCCCATCATTTTAGAGAGATTATATAAAAGACTTCTGACGTCCACTTATCTCTTGCTCTCATTCTTTTTACTCCTACCGACATATTTAATTTTAATCAAAAAACCACATGAAAGAAACCTGATGTGATCTATTAACCAGTTTATTACAAATCACAATACCGCCTACAGCGTGTTTCGGCGACATAAACTTGTAGCTGCCGTGTAATGTTGCGCATATATTGCAAATTTCCCAAATAATGAATCCATTCTCACGTTCTTCTCTGATTTACAACCGAAGCTACGGGACTTCATAATCGCACCTACCGCAGCCACTTTATTTTTGGACCTTTATATTTTTTCACACGCGATCGTTTTAATATTTTTATCACGTAAATTTTCCGCTCGAAAGGGAAACCTCCATTGTCATTCGGCGCGTACCACCCGTTTCCTCACAAACACGTGTTTCGTTGTTTATATATGTAGGTATATGTTGAAGTTATTTCTGTCACGCAATTTCGCTCCACTGACTTTTGGATTCAGCCGGTTGTTCGGGATCTTTTTCTACAATGGCTCAATTGAAAACAGTTAATTGGCAATTGGCACGAATCTTTGTTGTGCACGTAAATTTACTTTTATTTAGTATTTATTATGGGTTCGAGCTCATCACTTTGATGTTAACTACTCAGCTTATATTACGTGTGTCGTAAATGCAAATGTCGTTACCAGAGCTAAAGGTCAGGTAAATTGGTTACATAATGTGCGTATGTAATACCAAAAGACATCGTCAATTTTTATGGTGCCATTAAGATTTTTACAATATAATTCTAGAGTAACTAGTATTGAATAATTTTATAAGATACAGTTAGGGGCGGCACTGAACATTTTACATTTATTCTATAATTCGTGTAATGAAATATTAATTACCATTCTCGCAACTCGACTAATATAAAGTTGAAATTAGTTTGTTGTTAACTATTTACTTCATTTATTATTTTATTAAAATATTCTTTATAATTTATTTTTTGCGTACGGCTCATGCTATTAATATTAGTAGAACACTTTCCTGGTTAAGTTGGTGAAAAAAAAGATAGGTTATTCAAGTAAGATTAAAGAAATTTGGTTTTAAACAATGCATGCAATTGCAATGTATAAGAATAATCGGTTCTTAAAGCAAATATTTCTTTGTTACTTGTAATAAAATCACGTTTAAATATATGCAGGTTTTTTTTTATGTAGATGCGAGGATATTACTGCTTGTTTTTTCATATTATTCTCCGTCTTTTCATGTTGAATTCATTAACGAATAAGTGATATGAAACACTTATCGATACAGATAATCAATTTAAACTTTACGATCATTTCTATTTTAAATATCAAATATGGTATTACTATTATACAAATATATGATTTTATCTGTTTACAAATTATAAATTTGCAATTTTCTTGATTGTAAATAAATCTATTTTTAATATAAACAAAAATATTTGTGACGGAGAAGATGACTATCAAAAAATTGTTGCCTCGGGGAGACTCCATTATTAAAACATTGGAGCGATTCTTATGTAAATCCCGAGTGATATGCGAAATTTCATTGAGTCGACTTTGTGACAGAACGGCGTAGAATAATGGTTTCGAAGCGCATCTTAACTGTTTTGATGGTTCTGTGGGTTACTTTAATAGATCTTGGCTTTTAGATGTTGATCATTAACTATGTTTTATGATGACATTTCTGGCATAGGACAGTTTTAAGATAACAGCTAAACTAAAACATCTCTAAAAATGGTTTACTGTGAAAATATTTTTCAAAATCTGTTACGATTAGAGACGTCAGGTGTGAGGTCTGAGTAATTTTTAAGACAACTGAGGCTGTAGGTATGTAAATTTCAAATTGCCTACCGCCTTTGGTGCAGAAATCTTTTTCTGTAAAGCATTTTTTCTCTTGCGAAAAACTTACGAGGCACATTCAGAGATTTCATCTCAATTTGAAATAAAATTTTGAATTGAGGTAAATAATTAATTGTAATATTTGGGTTATTTAATTATTTTGTGTCTGTTAGATCGTAGTGTGATGCTGCATTGTAGCTAAATTGGGCTGGAGCTACCATATACCTCTCGCTCACACGAAACTGGAGCAAATCACAGCTGTGCAATCGCATTTCACGTGATGTTTGAGTTTCCAGTGGTGTGTTGTTATTGTGTTTAGTTTATGGTGGGCTCATTACATATGAAGTTAGGTACATTATTAATAGTAATAAATTATAGAATACTAGTTTCCCACCACATCTTTGCACGCGTCGATTTCGGATTAAAAAAATGGAGTCATTATACATATGATAATCATTCCTCTTGAATCGCTCTATCTTTTAAAAAAAAACATCAAAATCTGTTGCGTAATTTTAAAGATTTATCTACACAGACGGCGTCTTTATTTTATACCATGTAGTGATGATGATGGTGCTGTAGCTGCAATTATCTATATGCTGTTGTGCAATTTTATACATGCTTAGGTAAATAAATGTTATTTATGAGTTACTTTACTTTTACTAATAGCTTCGTTAAAATAGTTAATAATTTTTAAATATTTTTAAATGCCTCTGTCATTTCTAATGCCTCTAAGAATATGTATACAAAGTTTCCTTACGATCGGTTGAGTAGTGTTGGCGTGAAAGCGTAACAAACAAACTCACAGTAATTCTGATAGGTATTGTACAAATATGTTTTTCAATATTATAGTATTTTCATTCTGGAAATACTATAGTTATCTGTTTAAAGGTAATAAATATCAGACACAGAATATCAATAGGTAGTAGCTATTTTTGTAATTTTAAGTATTTAGTAGGCAGGTTAACCAACATTGTGCGCCTAAATATCAAAAATTACTACTTGATCTTAGTATATTTTTCATATAATATACATATATCTTAGTATATATAATGTGTGAAGCTTATTTTTATAGATGAAAAATTAATAGTTAAACCTGTAGACTGGCATTGCATCTTCAATATTATGACTTGGCTTGACTTGACTTCACGGATGTCTGTGGGCGTCGGTGATCACGTTGGTACGTAGTTGTTACTCTCCATTTAGTAACGTAGTATAAAAATGGGCTCCTAAGCTATACAAAAAAGATTGCATGTACCGACGTACCACAGTTCAGCCATGCATTCTACGTTAATCTATCTAATTTTTTGCACCCCTCAATTGCAGATTTCTGATTGGCAGGGGTAAATCCACGCCTTTGTACGCTTGGGGTCGTATAGATGACGCTACTGTATTTTTATATAGGTATTTTACAGTCTTACTATCAATGGATAGATGGAGCTTTATGAATTTTTGAGAAATAACTTTATTTTATTTATTTATGAATCCTTTTAAGTTTCAAATTAGTGTTGCAACTGTGTGTTCTTAAAATATAAAAAAAAATGTTATTTTTTTTATATTTTAAGAAGTTAAATAACTGGACACATTGATATTTTTTATTCTTGTTTGCCCCCTTATGCTATAAAAAATGTCATTAAAATGCATTATCCTATAATTTGACCCACAGTTATTGTTTTCTGGCTGTGTCGAGTCAATTGCAGCTCTAAAGTATAAGTGCAGCCCATATTACGTAAAAACAATGCTTAATTTTCTTTACATTATCATGTGAACTGACATATGACTATTTCGAATCATTGTATAATTTATCGTAACTAAAAGTAATAAATGCAAGAATCTAATATGTAGGCACTACGTCAATAATTTATTTTATCGAACTTTATAAGTTCAACCGGTTTAAGCGAAAACACGATAAATTCTGAAGTAAGTCCCAGAGCCTTATTAGCTTTCTCTATACCGATGTTCCCGTTGCTTTCGTTTTATTGCCCTCGGGACCTGCATGATCGTTCTGTTATAGAAAAAGGTTTGACTGGACAATGCGACTATTGACAATTTCTTTCCACCTTTTTATTGTTATTCCGGCTTTTAATTGCTGTTTACCGTACTTCTAATCTCGATAAGATATTCTTGATACTTGATTTAAATTTATTTCTGGTTTTCACACTCAGAGATCTATTTAAATATATTGTGAATGTGTTAATGTAAATATATTGCGTTTTGGTCTGACTGCGTCAGAATCTGGACACTATTTTTCGAGCGTATACAGGGTTAAATGTAATTTTTATTTTTTTTTGTGCTATTTATATAGATTCGTAAAAAGTCGTAGAACAAATGTTGTTGGTATTGATGTAGACATGCTGCCTGCAAGAAGTCTTGCGTTAATTACATTTAACCCTGTATATAGGTATGTATGTGTGTAGTTCGTATATAATATGTACCCAAAGTTCTATGTACTCTGCTACAGCCTGAACGGTTTGGCGGATTTTAACGTGTAAGATGCAGTTAGATTAGGCACATTCGGCAATTTGCCAATTTGCAAATTATTTGCTTAAAGTTATGCAGACATACCTATATGACCTTCGGTATTCATAAGAAATCTGTGACTGTTCATTTCTTACTATCAGAAACTAATAAGCTGTAGCCAACTGATTTCGTTATATAATGAGAATAAAAGAACTTTCTACTTAGAAAGAAATAAAATTACCTTCTAAGTAGTAATAGGTAAGTTCTTAAAATTTTATCTAGTGTCTACTTGTGAACTGTATTCCAAATCTTAGTAGTTTCACGTGTGTTAATTTATGCATTAGGCAAACTGCAACGATCAATGCGGCAAGCATGCGGTCGAACAACAGTAATGTTACAATACGAGAAAATTGCACAACGAAAAACCATAAAACCATAGCACTGCACACAACCCTTTAAGGTGTAATAAATATTTCTGTCAGTGGTCTACGAGACGGACGCACATAAACACACCTTAATGCGTTAACATAAAGTTGCAATTGCTCTGCTCTAAATGTATTATGCTGTATTTGTAGGTTCGATTGTAAAAAGAATCAACTGTTATACCAATTACTGAACAAAGAAACGCACTAAAGGCCGTAATTACAGGTATGATGGGGGTAAAAACTCGAATGATCCCACACTTAGTCGTAAAAGTGACGTTGCTTGTGCCGTTTGAGATTTTGCCATGATTAAAAAAATTGTTGTGTTCGATGTAAAAAAGTTTAGAAAAAGTGTGTTTCAGAAAATTAAGTTAGTGTATCGGAAAAATTTGTAAGCTTTGTTGTTGTGTGTAGACAAGATTTGGGGGGACATCAAAGCAAACGGTGTCCTTGAATAATATTTCAAAAGGTGGCGAGGAGGTACGAAGACTTCAATCAATATTATACCCAAAAACGGCAAGTTTCAGGCTGTAGTTGGTGGGTAGTCTACACGCACGCTAGCTGTTGTTCCTGTTGTGGGATTTCGAGCTAGATCTTGTATGATATTGTCGGTGGTGAGCTCGCTCTTAGTACATACATACATCGATAATAATACATAAATATAATCGATATAATGTCTGGACTAGTGGCCTGCTCCAAGTAGCGTTGTTTAATAAAACATAAATAAATTCAAACAAATTTCAAATTTAAATAAAATATACTCGTTTATTGTAAAACATACAGAAGTCTATACAATGTTAACGAAAGCAGCAATACCAGCAGCGAGGACAAATGTTAACGAAAACCAATTTGACGCATCTAGGCTTCGAAATATATAACCTTGTTCACAATTCATTATGTCATGTCATATGCAAGTCTCCGTGTTGGTTATAATAAAATTTTTTTGATTTTATATTTCTCGCATCATATCACATACAAAAGATGATAGATTAAGTTGAACATTCCCTAGCAAAAAATAAACTATTGAATTCTTTGTTCTGTCAAAAAAAAATACGTATTTATATTTGTTATAAACTAAATTTAACAACGTATGACCGTTGAAATAACAAAAATTTTATTCAGCTACATTAAACCCGTGGTGTTTAATCTAGCCATTTCCTACTCGAAGTTCAACAGTTAGTGATGATGAAAAAACAATCAATGCTCCTCAAAACGGAACTAATTTAATGTGGCGCTTAGACACCAATAAAAATGTTTGTGAGGTTTTCACAGCCGTAAAACGTCCTATAAAACATTTTATAGTCCATACGCACACACATTTAACAGATACCAACAGGAATAAATCATTATTAATACAAGTTATAAACATACTCGCGGCAAGGGTTCACTTCAATAAATAACATTATGACATTAAGAACTTCGTGTTTTTTGCAAATTTTTATTGGCTGTAAATCAAAATTAGCTAAGACTTTTTTCGTCACAATTTTATTGCTGATAATTTTAATAATTTTACCTTGTTTTATTTTTTAACGGTATCTTTGATAATAGTACCGTTCCACTCTCAATCTGTGAAAATTCAAAAGAAAAACATGGATGTAATGTTTTTTTCTTTATATTATAGAAATTGCCTCTTACTACACTTATGAAATACGCCAACACAGCTGTCACTTTACGACGGTTTCGTGTAAGCGAGAGGTGCCTATCCGGTCGTGCCCGCCCAATTCGGCTACATGCATGCATGCAGCGTGGCACTATCTTCTTCTGTGTTAGAAGTGTGGTAACAAAAAAAAAATAAAAACGATATAGCTTTGGGTGTTGAAATTATAAAATGTTAACTGGTTATGGCACTAATGTTAATTATTTTTATAAATAGCAAATGACTATCGCGATATAATTATGAGAATTTATTTGCTCGTTAAATGCCTACGGGGGTCGATTGAAGTGATATCCAGAAAGACATTTTTATGATTCTATTTTCAATTTAATTCCAATAACTCATGATTTCATAGCTAGCCGAAGATATTATTTCATTTAGGTACCTACCTAGCTACAGGGTCTTGATTTTTCCTACCCGCCACTAGTTTTCTATTTCTTCTATCCTCATTAGTGGGAGACCGACTAACTACATAGCGTGTGGACAAATGTTACATCTTAGTGTGTCCATCACACACACCAATGTGTTCACACAAATGAAATTTCAGATATTTTTTAGGCATGACTCTACTAATAATAAAACTGTAAAAGTTTATAATATTTATGATGGTTTATAATATTTATGATGGCCTTTAGCAATGTGTCGGCAGTCTGGTTAGTCCACCAGTGACCATGGTTGCTGTTTTTTATTTTTTTTTTTATTATTATTTATTTATTAACACTTAAATTAAAATTAAATTATTTTAAGCCTTTCAAACGTCGGGCTTGTAAAATAATTAAATAAACCGCGATAAAATCCGTTGAAGTTGTTTTATTGTAATAAGGAACATCTTGTTTATAAATAGATATGCATTTCGAAAATCGCCCATAAAATAATTAATAATTAAGGCTTAGTACGTAGTTGCCTGTTCCGATATTAAGATTGATATCTAAGTAATAACATAACTTCGGCCCTTTTTTACCTCACACATGTCCAAGGCGTTGATGAACATTGATAACCAGGACCAATGGCCTTTGAGTAATTTTCGAGCACTGGAGATCCCAAAGTTGAGATACCAAGCGGTCGCCTACATCGACGCTCATGGCTAATCAAGTTCGTAATTGAAGCGTTATCTAGAAAATGAACTAATTTTCTAGTCAACGCTTGATTAGTTAATCAAAAACTCTATATATGAAAATCTTTATTTTTATTTTATTTATTTATTTCACAAAATCCACAGACCTTATTTTCTAGTTACATTGTTTGGTTATAATTAAAGTGTGCATGTGTGTGTATGTGAGTTAGCAAGTGCTTATGTGTGTCTTATCTATTGCGATATTATTTGTTCGTCCAAGAAAGCTGTATTGGTTTCCTGAATACACACCGCATAAGTTCTGGACTGACTTTAATTACCTACATTTTGCACTGTATGTAACTTTGTCAAACTAAAAGCAAGCTATATTTTATTTTGAGTAATTATATTCATCCCGATATTTCAACGGAGTCATCGTTCGTGGGTAAAGCCGCTAGGCGCAATAACTAATATTTACCTTCATTTAGCTTCACCGAGCGAATGCCTTTTTAGGTTCACATATTAATATTAATAACAGGCACAACTGGCAACTTGCAAGAGGTAATGTCACGCTACATAAGTGTAGCCGAATTGGGCCGCCACGGCCATGGAGGTAACTCTCGCTTACACGAAACGGCGTAAAGTGACAGCTGTGCTGTTGCGTATCGTACGATGTGCCGGTGGCCTATGTATGGAGAGAGGAGGAGGAAGGAAGGCAATGCATCTGTATAACCTCTATGCATCTATGGGCGTCGGTAGTTATGAAAATGGCTCCGACTGCTGGTTTGCCCACTTAAACTGTAAAAAAATGCTGTAGGTAGTCGTGACAATTAAAATTTCTTAACATTCACATCTTTTAACGTCTGTAGTAGTCTCTCTCTCTCTCTCTTTCATAATCGTAGCAAGCGACTAAGCAATGTCAGTCATTTTCTATGTAGATAAATCTATATATACATATTTTTGTTTATTAGTAAAGCATCGGCAGTCACCTATCATCACGTAATCCGTCTGTATGTCCTCCGAAATCTAACAGCTATACAAACAATGTTATTTTCGAGTGTTAAAAACCTAATAAATTAAACACGCTTATCTAATAAGGGATTAAAGCAATGAAAGTCGAATAAATAACCGATGTCAATATATAGACGCCATAAGCGGGCAAAATAGCTCATTAAGTACGATAGTATATAAATTTATAGGGATTATCTATATAACATACGGACAGGGTTTGTTGAATCTCAATATTTGTCCGTTCAGGAAGGCTCTACTAGGCATACAAAATCTCACATTACACGGCTGGCTGCCAGGATGGCAGCCATTTGACAACGTATTTATGTATACCGTAGTAATATGTTTGTTTTGTGTGTGTTCTGTGTGTGTAGCTACTGTACCTATACCTATATGTATATACAATATATTACTGAATATAATGATGAAGATGGGAGGCTTGTTAGAAGTAGAAGATATTAATGTATAAGGTGCCTTTTAGTGTCTGTAGAATTTGGTTGTCAATTGGGTTCACCATAGTTCACTTATCTCAGTAACGGTCAACTCAAAACCTCTTGTTGTGTTGCTTTTGCTGCGTTTGTTGGACATCGTCCTTCATTATATTAGAGATAGTCTAGAATCTCTCTAGCAAGGAATTATACCTATTCTAAACCTTTTTGGTAATCTTTGTGTCAAAGTTAAGCTGCTAAAAGTATCTAACCATCATTATAAACGCTGAAATGTTTATGTATATTTATTTTTTACTAAAAAAAACTACAGAACGGGTTTCATTAAAATTAAGCATAGATGTAGATACCTACAATATATGAAAAGACATAATCTAGAATAATATAAAAATAGTTTCACTCCCAAAAAAAGTGTGCAGCTCTCAGAAGATACATTTTAGTAAATCCGCGTCGCACAGCTAGTAAATATATATATATATATATATATATCGAGTCTTAAATACATGTACATGGAAAAACAAGTTAAAGAGAATGCCTCGTTTTCAATGCAATAAAACCTAAAACGTACGACGCCGCTATCGGTTGCGAACATGTCCGTAAAGATCGTAGGTAAATATTCGATACCGAGGCTGCTTTAAAATGTTAAACGGGCATATATTACTCTGAAGATGATTCCGATTTCCTCGTAGCACACTAAGCGTATTTTTATTGGAGATTCAAGGAACTGAAAGTCTCAATACTTTCATAGTAAGAGTAGGCTCTTACGTTGAGCCTTGCTCTATAATGTGCGGAATTATTGGTCCAGTGGTTACTGTCACTTTGACGGTTCTAGGTTTCTTTCCCAACTATGTATACACAGCCTTAAAATGTACGGACATCCGAGAAGTAGGAAACTTTCGCATTAGATCGTAGTATATAATTGGTATAGGTAATATGAGAGGCTAGAATATGTATACCATTAGGTTATATGTAGCATCAGAATTTGATAATAAGTACAAAAAGCATTAGTGCAGTTAACGCATCAGTCATATGTGACAAGCACAGCACAGCACAGAATAAAACAGTATTTAAATTATATTTATTATTTTTTACTAACATAATTTTGTCTCTCCTATCCTGAATTTCATTATGTCGAGCAGATGGCATAGCCATACGATGCAGAAGTTTTAGTTTCCTTTTCCAAGAGGGTGGAAGGTAGAAACCAATTTAAAGTTGGCAGCAAACTGGTTAAAAAGTAAAAGTTTTCGTGTCGCCCAATATATATTTACTTGCTACACCACTTGGGCCTTTGGGTCCTATTATGAGAGCGAATTGGTGTTCATATTCTAGTACGCAATAAGAAAACTTATATTATTTAACTGTAATAACGTTTGGGATCACATCCCAGCTCTATATTGCTACAATTAAGAGAAAATTAAAAAACAAAGATATTACTAAAATGATAATTACAAAAAGATTAATGTAAGAACAACTTGGAGTAAGTTTAAATGCTCATAGTGGGTTATCTAGACATATTTTACTAATAAAGTAATTCGCCTTTTAATCACATTGATAATCACTCTCGGTTAATCCTTATTAAAAAAAACAATGAAATATAATTATCTAGCTTATAATTCTTTTAATTTTTTTTATTAATATAAAAATGAGTTTCAATTGAGGTACCTACTAAGAAATTAATGCGTCAGTTCTTCCATTCCATAGCTTATATGTGTACTATAAATTACTGATATCTATATAAATTGCTATAAATTTATCAAACTGGTAGCTTCGTGGTGATAGTGATGATGGAGTAATTAATGTAAGAGACGGGAGCAGTATAAATAAAGTTTAAATATTCAGAACGGCGACTCAATTTGAACTGTATCGTAGAAAATTGGAAAAGTTTAAAGAAGGGCAACGGTTAGTACGTGCTGGTCGAAAACAACCTTAATTAGTGTTCCTTCATTAAAATTCCAATAAACTTTGTCACATCGACTTTTCATTAGGCCTTCGATCTTTTACTGCCCAATTTATGGTACAACGTACATAGCAAGTGACGGTAGGCCCGGGGAAGAATCTCACGACTACGATTTCTTAATACTTGTTTAAGAGATCGCGTTTGTTTCACATTTTGTAGTTACTTTACGAGTTTTAATACGATAAAATATTTATTCTCTAACTACTACGCTACTAGTGAAAACCGTTTCGGCCGTATTACATCAGCCGTGGTCTCGAGTCGACTATACCGAGTCTTTCTCAAGTTCCCTCAAATATATTATCATAATAAAACTACTTTGACACTATTAAAATGTTGAGCCTTAAATATAATTAAATGAACCGCGATGTCCTTGTATGTGTTTACTAAAAGCCCTTATCACCAAGCTTATTGTCAGTAGTCCATGGTTGTAGAATAACGGGTAAACTTCATCAGTAGGTAATCGTTCAAACGCTGTTTGCAATATTCGATTTTAGATTAGTACAACAAGAAACCTGATCGGATGCATCGTCAGCTGTTAACATACGAAATGAAGTGTAACTCTCCTTTATTTAAACCACAGTAGCCTTTACTTCATGCCGTCATGTGAGAGACGTCCCGAGTCACCGCTCGGATTTACCTAATTCGCATATTTTCAGTGGTAATTTCGCATTTGGTTTGAAGGTAAAGAAACCACTTCTTTGTCTTGTAAAGACATTTTTTTCTGATGTGAATTTATGCGATGCGATGAAAAGCCTAATACTGCTTCATCGGACATGCTAAGACTAGGCTTGGGCTCGAAAGGGGACTTCCTGTCCCGAAGATGGAATAAGAGCATCCCGACATAAGAGTCATCGCTCATTTAGCTATTCTGAGCATGGCCAGAGAAACCGAGAGGTTCCTTTTTCCACGTATGCAGCTGAAGTGGGTCGGCACGACCGCGAAGGTATGGCTCCGACTGCTCGTAATCCCCTTTAAAATATTTGAAAAACGATACTTACGTTAAGAAGAGTCGCTGACAGTAGGTACCTATACCGTACAATAGTGTAATACAAAAAGGACCCAAGTTTTCAAACATTTAATTGAATCCAAAATAGAATCTCAAAAATCACCATTCCGCAGATAGAGAAAAATTAGGTCGATCTCATAAGCGATAAAAGTGAAGCAATTTAATAGAAGCGGATTCAGACGGCCATAGCGCCGCCGTTGTCGACACTTAATTACACTTGGCGAAATTGAAACTGAGACATGTCTGGCGGGAGAAACGCTAATGCACGCAAACTCTACCTCCTGAGGTACCTCTCGCTTACATGAACAGTAGACAGAACAACAGAAGTGACAGTGGTCAGGTCGAGTTTCGTGGCGTAAGTAGCCGGTGACCCATAGAGGAATAAGGAGAGCAACACATCTGGCCATGCGTAATACAATACCTAATTATCCGTTGATACCAAAAAAATCATCAATTAACACAAGCAAACAAAAGAAAAAATATTCGTTCTTTAAATTTTTCTTCTTTAAAATAAATACTGGGGACATTATGAAAATAAAACTTGACCTCTTCTTTAATACTATGTATAGTATTAAACGAGTATTCAGATGGCCATATGAGCGCACTAAGTAATGTCTTTGTGTAGAGACCAATAAAAATGATTATTGACACCCCTGCAAGGATACGCAGTAGGTATGTAATTACGTATTATTTTACGTGAAGTTATAGCTTTATAGCGGACAGATAAAAGGACATGGTATTAAATAACCACTATCGCCCTTCCATGCAATGACGTGTGAGACGTGCCACCCTCGCCCCAGTAAATAATAATTTGCGGCAAGAAATAGTGTTCTAGGACAGAGAATTCTCTAAAAGATTGAAGATCACCATCGTCAAAACCAGCTCAGTCATAACGATATACAGGAAATTATTTAAATTAACAATAAATTATGGCTAATCGACAAACTATTTTAACAATCAAAGAACGCGTCAATCTAATTTTACGTAGATTCGTCTATAATATTAAAGAATATAATATGTGTTGAGGAATATGTTTTTATTTTTAAATGGTATTTAATGGCTATGCCATGTTGTATAAACGAGCTTTTGTTGCTCTAATTTGAGATTAACGCTTCATCTCTGCTTTAGATTATTTATTTTAAGAACTCATAAACATTTTCTTTATTTTGAATTTTATATTTATACTAACTAAATTGTATATATTTAACTTAAGTTGTTCTGTTACACTCATTTATATCGAGATTCCTATTAAATTTATACGACTAACATGCCTATCAGTTACAATTTTTACCGTATCAAATTTTTATACGAACTAATAAAAAAACACGCACACGTTTTACACGTAAAAGATTAAGTTATTAACAATCAATACTCATCGTCAATTCGTTAGGCTGTAACACGAAATATATTTAATAGCCGTATGGTAGTGTATAGTAATTTTAACGTGAATTTCATTGTTCAGGGTACGGTCCCCCTAATTTACATTCGCGTTAAGTTTTCAACTGTAGCGATGGGTTTAAATTGGGCGGCACATTGCTCTGACAGCTTTTAAAATATACCCACGCCCCATTCAACTTTGGTATTAATTTGTAAATTAATTACAGCAAAAACTCGTAACAGACATTATGGCATATCTTTTATGTACGTAACAACTGAATATGCATTTATGGCTGTCAGTTTACCTCTAGGATCATAGGATTAATGGAACTATTTGAATACAAATGTACGAGTTTTTCGTAAAAACATAATATCTTACACTGCAAGAATAGCGAAATGACTAACATTATTATAGCCTTTAGTAAAAGGTGAAAATATCATATTACGTGTACTTAATAAATGCTGCATATGCTAAGTGTATTTAGCATATGGAGAATAAAGGTGGAGCATAAGGAGAATAAACGTGGGCTTATAATATTAAATTATTATAATTGTTTCATAAGTCATTTTGTTTATTAATTCAATAGGATAGCACCTAGATCCTTACAGAAAAAAATATATTAAAATTCAATATATTAGGTTAATATATGACGAATTTGTAAAAGACTGAGCCGTAGTAAATTAAATATCCAAATATATAAAAAAATCAGTAATTAGATACTGACAATGATATAATATCCGACCGCTTTATCAGATCCGTGACTATTTACAGTTAATTATCTAACAACTATCAAAAATTCGAGTACGATTTCATAGTAAATATTTCTATGTTGGTACTCACCATTGGTAAAATACTAATCAAACTGTCAGGTTTCTGAACTGATAACACAATCAAACGGCTTACATGCATCGGCGACGCACAACTCACTGGCCAATAAAAAAATCATAGATCGATTTTAATTTTTCTTTTTCAAAAAAGAGCAGTCTATGCGTTCATTGTTTTCTAAGATTTGTATGGCCAATGATTTACGAGGCAATAAGGAAGTCCGTGCGTATTTTGACGAAAGGATTGAATGCTTCATTGTGCGTCTTTGTAGCTTTTTTAAGGTTTTTGTGAGGTTCAAGTTAATATTGTCATTGTTGTTATTCCCATTGTCTCTGTTCGGTTTTAATTTTTTATAATTTTTTTGAGTGCCGACCCACGTGAGTTCTGATTCATCGCATGTTTTTTTGGAAAAACGGACGTCCTCAAATGGAAACTTGATAGGCACTTGATTTACTGAATAAAAATTGTCTTTTATTAAAGTGAAAAAAAAATATAACACATTTTAGAATTGTAAAATATTCATTTCATTTTTTAAGGAAAACTTACTTTATTTTACCCGAATGTTTTATATGTTTTATGATTATTATAGCTAGATATAATGCTTTAACCATCGATCGTGTGCAATAAAAATACTTTAACTCTTTTTAATACAAACAAGCTTGATGATGGTAATAAACTTTCAAGTTGGTACAATTTGAACTACCTATATATACCAACCTTCTTACATTATATCAATATTATAATGTTATATAAATAATACATTAAATATCTTTAAATGGAATAAAATACATTGCACTATATAATTATTTATGATTTTTTATTTACTGTGCAACAGAAAAGTATCTGAAGAATCTTTTAGCTTGTGACAATATGTTAGTTTATTTAGCTATTTTCATACATTTCATGAAGTTGGCTTTGTGAAAGTATTTACAATCAATTCAAATGAAATAAATATTGTTTCCTTTATTTCGTAGTTGTATTCGAATTGTATGTATTGTAAACCATTAAATAGTAGAATGATAATGAAATTTTTAGTTTTCGCGGGGAAATGAATTTACGCACTGCATGTTTTAAAATATACAGAAACATCTATGAATATATAAGACATTTTTCGTAATTATTACGAATTATTAAAATTATCTTCAACCCTTCGTACTTCGTTCAACTATAAATGCAATAATCGTAATGGAATAATTAGTATATATGAATGAACGTCCGATCAAAATTACATGGGTCGAATAGAAGGCATTATAACGTCTATGAATACATAGGAATTTCGTAATTATCCCAAGAGCATAATCTGAAAATTAGCTTCAACCCTTCGTTGCCATAAATGCAATAATCTCAATCGAATTATTAGTATATGATGGGAAGAGACACGCGGCCATGACGCTGCCCACGTCCATTCGCGAGGGGCACCGCATCCGCGTCTGTAGGCACAATGCAACTGGGCCATATATTAGACCATTACGCCTGATTGCGACGCCGCCAGCATTGATAAAACGTCCTACCTACACGACATGTTTATGCGCTAAATGCACTTGCATTTTTCCGCGTAAATTGTTTATAACTGGGGAGTTATGCCATTGTCATGTGTAATGGATGGTTCTAGAATTGTCTTAGATATCTTGCAATGTGTTTTACTTATAATATAACAATATGATGAGCCCTTGATGAAGTCTAATGTGCTCTTACTCTAGTGACTTAACTGAAAGTGATAAAGGTATAAATCATATAAGAATCATAAGATGAAGTTAAGAATAATAGTTCAAATTAACTTTTTGTAGTAGTTAAGAAAGAAACATAGCTGCGTCTTATAAATAAAATTAGAGGTCATCATATTGATAAAGACTGGTCTGGCGATACATCAGCTTATCGCTTTACTATGCTTGCTTCTTGCATATTTTTCATGGATCATGCTCGCTCGAGTAAACTTTAGCATGTCTCAACTGACGTAATTTTTCGACACACTATAGTATAGACTTTCTGTTCACAGTTTTTAGTTACAAAATTAGGAAAAAGTTAGAAAAAGGCTTTCTAATTGTCATCTCTAATATTAAATTCCTCCTCGTGTCTTATCCAACGTGCCGCCTTCTCGTAGTAATGGATTGTAAACACTTAGATACGTATTTAGAAGTATAATGCATGTTACAATATATTCTAATGTAGATAGTGTATGTCGATTGCCAACCCTTTTGTACAGCTCTACTCCCAATATTTATGATCACTGTGGAATTATAACCGAAGATAGTTTTATAAAGGGATACAAATATATCATAAAAATTGATGTTTTTTTATGCATAAAATAATTTAATATTACTTATACCTAATATAATTTTATGCACTTATATATGGATAATTATTTGGCAGTAGAAGCATTGTAGTGCATAGCAGTATACGTATTATACTATTGTATAGAAAGCTTAAGTATATAACATCTGCTACGCGCTACTATGCTCAGAACGGCTCTACAACTTTGCAACGCCATCGCCAGTCAGTAAATCATCTTTTGAGTGATTTATAGGTATATAAAATAATTTATAGAGTATACTGTCTAATTAGTTTATAATTATAATATAATAATATTCGCTTTATGAAATAGAGTAATAATGATATCTTGCGATAAACTGAATTCGATTTAAAAGTCATCTGAAAGGTTTACAAAAGGAAAACGAATTGAGATGGAATCTGTTTGGGATAGGGATAGTTGGAAAGAATTTTTGAATTCTTTTCAAATATTGAATTACTTTTATAGTTTTAAGCCTTTGATATACGTATATATTACCCTCCTTTGGTCATCGTATTTTCCTTAACGTTAGTAGACCCTTATTTTTTTTTGACGCAGGGCACTTACGAATGATACCTTGAAGCCGGAGTGACCCCTAGATCGGGGATGAGGTGATGTGCCCTGACCCCAGAATTACAACGAAGCACGTCACCAATCTGTCTGATATCGGACCCGCCACTTGTCCCAATACACGCCACCATCTGCTGATTCAGAGGGACGGGTGTAGGTCCCCTCATTAAAGCTGATTAGTCTGGCCTTTCACCCAACTATGTCCGGTATGGGTAGCCCTATCCGGCATAGCCTTGGGGCATCACAGAGGCAAGCTCAGCAAGTTAAATAGACATAGCTTATTTTACTTCCACACAAAAAATCTCGAAGTATATTATTGCGATGGATAAATCTGAAACAACAATGTCCCTGTATCAAGCCACTTAATGTTATGTATCGTGGAGTCACGTCATACGGCCCAGATAGTGTTTATTTATGTGCTCGCTGATATTTCGCGCGCATTCCGAATCGGCGCCATTGGAAATCGAGAAACATGAGATAATGCACTTAGGTGTACCACTTATGGTTATTTATAATATAAATTACAGTTTTATTATTTTATTTAAAATATTAGATACGCATGACTGTTAATTCGCGTAGGTAGCAGTAATAATCTATAATTAGCTATACATTTGAAGAGAAGAATATACTCTTGGTATTTAGATATTTTAAGTAAAGTTAAGTAAAACAGGATTAATCCATGGGGATTTGCGGATACCTTACTACATCTAAAGTAGTTTAATTTCTCGTTCTCTGATTGCCCCTAAGGCGATATTCGACATAACAGCTCATATTTAAACTGACATCTTTTAATTTACCTCCGCTAACATGAACAGATCAAGACTTGACTTGATACTAAGACATAAAATAAAGGTTATTAATATTATACGCCAGTATAGAAATTGTATACTTCTTACGTGGTACTTAATGTATATTTTAAATAGATATTTTTTTATAATACAATACAAATGATCCTTTCGTGTACCTGTAAATTGTAATCGTCTACAACTGAACCTACTTACAGTGACTGAGAACTAATTAAAAAAAGGATGAACCATGCTGAAACAAAAGTTACTTAAAATACAATCAGAACCACAACTAGACTTTATTTCGGTGCGATCTTCTATAATTTCTTTGGCGAATTGCTTGTGATCCTGGTCTAGCCTTGTCTGTATTCTGCAGACACCGATAGCACTACATTAGGTATACTTATATTCACGGAACTGCATATTAAAATCTCGATCAGCTTAAACTATATTATATCAAGACGATAGATAGGTATTGGCCAGGATATCAACTTACAGTTTCATATAATGCGAATAACTCATACATAGATAGCATTAATACACAATTTTATCCAACGGAAGCTCCGAGCCGGCTATACGGGATCCGAGCGTCATTTTAATGCAAATGCGTCCGTTGTCTGCCTTCAAATTACCCCTTTGGTCAGGGAGTACGATGACCAAACAAAACCCCCGGTTTTAAAATGAGATTGACCCCAACAACGTACCCACCTTTATATACCGTACCTAATGTGACTTTCTATGAGTATTGTATTTCATAAAGATTGGACATAACAGTCGCAGATAAAATTGTGGAATGTTAAGAAATGGAGCGGTTGTGTAGACGATAATTACGGATCTGTGAGGCATTAAGGGGGATCATAACACTAATAGTGTCTGGGTATATCGTGTGCGAATGTCGATGTCTGAGGGTACCAAGCTGACCGTTATTATGGTCATATTTTTGTTCATAAAAATCTTTTGTTCTTTATAAAACTATTTATTTTTTGCCTTGTATAAAATTGCTTTTATATAATTTTCTATTGAAGATGATCAAATATTATGTAAACAAAGCATCCGCTTATCCCATTAGCAAAGATTACCTATTACCATTTTATTGAAATAATATTTGTGAATATTTAACATAACATGTTTTTATAACATAAAATCGTTTCACGCTTAAACGTTTGTCTATCCGTCCAATCATTCTGGGGTCATTAGTTTAAATCATATGCATACTCTGTGCACCTACTGTACATTTGAAATTCGCAACAGCATTTAAAAGGTAGGTTGTTGTATAAATAACTTACTAGCTACTTATTCATAAATAACAGGTATGAGCAAAAATAATCGAATATACTTACATATTAATGTAAATTATGTACAATAAAAATAATAGAGCCGATTTATTTAATACTAACTTTTAAACGCGGCTTCGTTCAAGTGTGTACAATGTTTCATGATGATAGGTTAAGTAGTTTTCGTTTTTGAAAACATAACAAACGAACTTGCATTCACATATATAATATTAGTGTTGATTATAAATTATATATACATAATCACGAGTTTGTCTGACTGTCGTTATATGCCAAATCTTCAAGTAGTTGCGACAAAAAGAACTGAGTAGACCTCTGCCGCTTTTGCAATTATTTGACTTACAAAATATTCACATTGGTAATCGAAGTTGAGTACATAAGCTTAAGTAAGGCCATAGATTTTTTGTTAATATATATCTTTGTTTAAATATATTTACAAAAGAAATGAAAATTATATATTAAAATATATACCTATATAATTAAAAAAAATATGTCATATATTCTTAGCTAGTTATTCGAAAAAATACCTATTATTCCATTTCTTGGAATAATAGGACTTGAATATTATTTTTTAGGTTCAAATTGCAACATGATTATTAATTTTCTTTACTCGCATCACTAAGGGCCTATACATCGGTTAGTATATATTTATTAATATCAACAATATATTCCAGTGGGTAATACATTCAACATTTTAATAATATATTGACTCTAAATACTTTAGAGTCATAACTAGAAGTTGTAAAACTTAATAATCAACTCATACGCAAGAATTCGCATATAACATTTTATAGTGATCGGCTCTACAAAGTATTTACGGCCTCGAGGCGTATGCTTCATAAACTTTTTAGACAAAACAAGTGAATAATAGGTGTATTTAACAAAAACATAATAAAGATAAAACGCTAACAATGCAGTGCTCAGCTCAGACGCTCCTCTGGGCAGTCCTCGCTATATAATACCTAGGTATTACACAAACCAGTACCTATATAAACGCTATGGGGATACTGTAACCAAATTGAAGTGAACTGCATCATATCGCATACTCTTTTCTCTATTTATCAGACGCGCGTTCAAAATACCAAGGGCCGGAGATCATGTTACGTTGGACAGGTTGTGTTGTACTGAAATAACTAGACAGACTAGAACGAAATTAGATACAAGTCTCGTGAGACGGTTTAAGCTTCCGCTAATGAGTTTTGTGATCGTTTGTATCCCTAAACTTTAAAACTAACCGACAAAAGTTAAAATTAGATGTGGTAAGTCATCAGCATTTGAGTAGGTACTAAAGTACTTTAGTTGTGTTACATAAATCTTCCATTTCGTCACGTAAAGGTATAAATTACTGAAATAAAAAGTATTATTTCTTTGTAATTACTTTACGGGTTTTAACACGGTAAAACTTAAAGGCCAAAATATATAACTTTGCACGACGTTTCGACTGGGTTACACCAGCCGTGGTCCCGAGCCGACTCGACGTGTTAAAACCCGTAAAGTAATTACAATATGCGTAATAAACACGAAAGTCTCAAACAAGTATATTATTTCTTTATAAATAATAATTCAAAAGAACTAGCCTATAGTAGAAACTCGTCAAGAGCTTTATTGAAATTATTGATCTTTGCGTAATCATATGAGATTTAAATTGATTGTTATATTAGTATGCATAATATTTAAATTATTTTTAAGCACTTGAAAACATCTAATATCCATACATAAAATCCATTATATCCTTTACAATAGTTTAAAATGGTGAAACAGGCTATAAGAGTCGATTATAATTCACACTCATATATCAAAACGATGAGATATAACGATACATTTAAAATTGCTTTCTATAACTTATTTTTCGTAATGTAACCAACGCGACGGCTCTACCTCAGCCTCCGCACATAAGGCTAAAACACAAAAACACAAACGATTTAAAAATTCCTGAGGGTCAAGTTAGAATGGTTACAATTCTTTTGAAGAAGGAAACTGCGGGCGGTATTATTTAAGCGCGCCATATCGATTTATTTTATCCAAAACTGCCGCAATTATGACATTAATTCAAATTGTAAAGGCCATAGAATGTTCATCTAAGACGTTAGAATCAAATAACTTTATTCTATTTGGTACCGCCCGAAATACCGAGAGATATATTTGGGCGTAGGTTTTTTTTTCTTTGTTTCGTAGACAAAATATGGGCAGAACGTCGGAGCGGCGATTGTGTACGCTCGATCGAACTTATATAGTACGGAACCTTCACAATGGATTCAACGGGGTATGTTAATTCCGTCCAGAGCCAGTTATGTGAATATCTCAGCTATAAGTTAAGTATTTAAAGCATCGGCCATTTTATATTGAATGGAAGATTATTTTTGTGGTTTAATTTGCAATCGACTTTCAGGTTATCGCAGTTTATTTTCTTAGCGAGTGCACGCGGACCGATATACGGAGTTGATAATTTTATTTTATTTATAATTTAAAGAAATGTTTACGACTGCAATTAATGTTTCCGCTAGATTATACTAATACTTTTGTTAAAGGCTATTGCTTTAATAAGCTATTCGTTATTACACTTATCTTACCATCTGAGAGAAATGTAGCTATTCAGTAAATCTCCGCTGCTTCGTATCTGACTATAAATTCTTATTTTCCGCAAATAAACAAAGAATTATCCGTACATTATATAGGCATTGTTTTTGCCTTTTATTGGCTATCATCCAAATTGAAACAGGATACTTGGAGGATTGTACATAACACAATAAATAAACATTCTTTACTGAAGATTTATCTTATCTCACGTATCAGCTATCATTAATTACTGAAATGAGGTTCTTAGCCGTGTAGCATAACTTTTTCATAACTACATATTAATATAGGCATTAACCTACATGTATAATTTTAGTTTTATGAAATGTACCTAATATCTGGTCTATAAGTAAAATATTCAGGACACTACGAGTCATTCTTTGTTTATGAATTGATAATGAAATAGTTTAATAAAACGATATAAATGATAATAAAGTAATTACACTTATTCACTACATACGTATATTCATAACAATTTTTGAACACTTCATTTTGCACAAATCGTTTTAATATGCTCGAATATTGTCTTAATCACCATAAATCGCTTTATGGAATGTCCCGGTATCTGAACCGGTGGCCCAAGGTAAAGATAAGAAGACCATTAGCCGGGGAGATGACGGGAAAGGGCTGAATTTGTGGCCGACACGGAGTCATTAACTGACAATCTCTTTAAATCACTTGTGAATCCCCACTGACTCGGCTTATTACGAAGGGTGCTGTCGTGCCTTTGAGGTATTAAGAAATTTTAGTCACTACATTTTCGTGTAGAACAATTGTTGTAGCTATTTTGTGAAGGTCGAAAACCTCATTTTTGAGTGAGATATTTATATAATATCTGTAATAAATCACATTTGGATATATCCTTAATCTTGTTGTAATATAATAATGTATAAAATTTGGTTATCGGATCTGTCCTTTAAATAAGGCAAGGGTATTTATCAAAGATACACTCATAATTTTGAGACCCGGGCTTTTTCTGTGTAATTAATATTCATAAATTACATTTTTTACTATTTCCAGTGAAGTAGAACTGCTGAAGATGTTTTGCCAGTTTCTTTCATCTCCGTAAGGTTAGAACTGGCGGTAGTATTTTTTAGTTTTATTATAAGAAAAGAATAATTATCAATCCAGGATAATCCAATCCAATCTAATCCAATCTAATAAAATAATCTAATATAAATCCAGAATAAAAGATTCTCATTATTTTTCAAATACTTTCTGATATAACTTTTAACACAGACAAATAATTTTGTTTTTCTGAGACAATTTAGAGTTTATATGTTCAACACAAAACTATTGAAATCAAAAAGCATTATACTATCTTCCGCCCTCTTTTGTAAGAGAGGCTGCAATCAATTTTTCCTCGTCTTTTTACTAATACATACATACAACTTTCGCATTTTTAATATAATACATATAGAAAAATTCTTTTAACTATAGCGTAGTGTTAAAAAGTATTCCATTTTCCATTACTCGATCTCGAATAATGGAATGTCCCTTAGCGTAATTCAAAATCGATCAAAACTGGATTACCATCCCTAAACCCAATAAACCTCCTAATGATAAACAATCTGTAAGAACATTTAATGTATATAAAACACATACAACACACCGCTCGAGTGAGAGTCACTAATGGCGTTCCCGAGACATTTTGGTCGATAAAAACCTTACCATACATATACCCATATTTTTATGGTATCTATATGGGCATAAGCGTATAACACACACTTACAGCTAATTTCGACGTTATGCAAACGAGATAAAGACGTATAGATAGTACGGCGAGGATCGGCGAAAATTGTTTAACGTAGGGCAAACATAGGGTCCCTGATAACCATTCAAGCTAAATGATCTGGCTGAACTGGCGTTTTATGTGTGAATCCGCCATCTTTTGTTACAATGAGGAATTTTCATGTACTAACAGATATTGTCCGGAGTACTTTATAATATTCATTTGCTTGCTATGAATTATAATTTGTTGGAATCAAATTTTATTGAACTTTTATTTATAGAAAGTCTCTTTTATTTTGGTATAGAAATAATGATTTCGTGTCAAGATGTTTGTCCAGACTAATCTTCAAAACTATTGGACTTTTGACAAATACAAATAAAGGCTATACGTACGTACGTACGTATATTTCATTACAATTTATGACCGTGATATATTTTTGCCACTGCAGTGTGTAGGTCAGATAGTGTCGTATAATAAATACTTATTTATTTATATAAGTAGCTAGTGCCCGCGACTTCGTTCGCGATAACTGAATTTCCGGTAGGAATAAGCAATGACCAAGCTTAGTATTGTAGATACTAAGCTTGGTCATTGCTTTGCACCACAAAAAATTCGTCCAGTTGTTTCGGAGATTAGCCCGGAGAAACAGTCAAATGGACAAACAGACGGATAAAAAAATTAAAAAAGCATGAAAAGTGTTCTAATACTATTTTAACAT
Organism: Calycopis cecrops; assembly: GCA_001625245.1. Lineage (NCBI taxonomy): Eukaryota > Metazoa > Arthropoda > Insecta > Lepidoptera > Lycaenidae > Calycopis > Calycopis cecrops. The sequence continues at coordinate 1,056,408 of LUGF01024203.1, forward strand.
CGCCCCCAATTAGTTTTTCGTAAATATAATCAATGTACAGACCAGGGTTTTACTATTTTATTATATGTATAGATTATACACATCAGAATCGACGTCATAGAAAACTATTACAATAAGAGGCTTCGCTCCTTCGGAAGTAATGAAGACAGCCTTACTATTTTACTAGCGAGATTCTAAATCAAAACAAAACATGACTAGGTATGTATATAAAACACATTTCACATACCTAGTTACAGATATAACGATAAAAACCTACGAGTATATACATTCCCTTCTATCTCCTTTAACTTGCGAATAAGCGTACTGAATTTAGTATTTAATACAAGGGCGCGGATCCCGCTTTATTAAAGATTTCGTTTCATAACTCGATTAGGGACAGCCTGCTTACTTTGCTCGCGAAACGCGTGAATACTAAGTACCTCATTCAGATTTTTCAAAGCGCCTGTATATCCGAGAAAATCGATGCACGCCCCTCAGTTCCGGTCGTGCCACGATCTCGCTCAAAATCCCCAGCTTAAACGCCGTCCACTTTAAAATATACCACGGATATATTTGTCTGTGCGAAATTTGTATATGAAACCTTCCGAATATTCCAGTTTAGAGGCCAAATTAAACTGGATGCATTATGTATAGCAGGTAGGAGCTAGCTAATTTTGTATTCTTTTCTCGCTTCGAACGCACTCAATCCGCCCCCGTTTCTCCCTGCTCATTTCACCATACACCGCCCTAACTAGGCGGAAAGATTCCATGCAAATTATCACACCTACAAACAGAAATATGGACAAAAAATCGATTTCTCAAATCCAACACGACCCGACCACGGAAATTATGGCAGTACCGTTCTTTTGTCCTTCCATTAAATATTCTGTCTCATTTTTAAACTACTTAAAAATATTTCACCGGCCATCTTTTGCATCGTCAAAATGCCATTAAACTTAGAACAAGCTCACTTCAATATATGAATAATGAAGATTTACTCAACTAAATTGAAAACCATTACATATTAATATAAGAGAGACCAAACAAGACAACAGCTGATGCCCGCGATCCTACTTCCGTACATTGTATCGCTCCCTGTGGCATTATCAAATTAACTTTGTGAGGCACATGCTACTAACACATGTATTCAAACTCACGCATTGTTTTATTTGATACTCGTGTACAGTGAATATGTTAGAACACCAAATTATTATTTATTACGAGGTAGGAGGTACTAATTTGATTACATTTATTGAGTTTACTCCTTAAGGAGTGACATTTATGAAAAACTATGACGTGTAAACTGTAAAGTCGTGTCGAAAAACGATCAAGCTATCAATCTTAAGTCTTAACGCTTTACCTCGAATCCATTGCTTACGTCTCATAACAATGACTATCATGCTGTGTCACCAGATGTAGGGATATATTGTGAACTAACATATTATGATAAAATTAAATTTATTTTGTTAAAGAGTTAATTAAATTTATTTGAATTTAAGTATAGGTACATGAAAATTAATGCTCCTACGTTCTGTACTCATAGTTAAGTAGTCTGTTTTTTTGTGCCAGTCGTATTGTTTAATAGTTCATTATAATATAACTATAGCAAAGCTGAGACTTGCAACGTTTAAGGTATTGTAAAAATTAATTCAGTTAAAGCACTTTATCCTCCTTGAGCTCATGGCCTAAATCTCCTTTAATATTAAAATATAATCCAGCGCAACTCAATAATCAAGCCAGTGGAGAAAATTTCTTCGAGAAAAATTTGCATTTCTATTGAAATTTCCACTCTAGTCGCAGATAGAACTGTGATTCTAAATATATACCTTAAAGCTTTGTATAAACGCGTTTGTTTCTCCTCTGTGTTGGTACCCCGTGTACACTTATACCTACTGATGTGTGGGAAGGTGCGGGTAGCGAAGGGCTGTATCGTATCAGATCGACATTCGATAAAAATAAGAAGTACCTATAAAAAATGTTTTGAATTAACGCGACACATCAACTACAATTTAAACAAATATTTCAACTTGATTCGTCAAAAGTTAAGGAATATAGGTACACTTGTTTGGAAATTATGCAAGGTATATTGAAATTATAAAAGAATATTGTATGCTCTTTAAGAAATCAATGAACAAAATAGTTATCGATAGGTACTTTCTTTTGCCTCAAATATATTAATATTGTTTCATTAAATAAAGCTTGTCAGGTTTTATTGTAATTTTAAGAGCGTTACTGCCCATTTTTGTCATACTTAACATTATTTTATGGAGCTTGTGGTATTTATTTTCTATTTATAAATGAATTATATATGGCAAAAACCTGTTAATATTATTTTCAAATGTGGATACATATGACAAGACCAGCCAAATTATTGCATAATATATCATCAAGGCCTACAATTTATCAAACAATTAAAAATAACTTGAAATATTTGCTATAAATGTTAGAATTTATTTCAATGTCTATTTTGATGTAGTGAATATTAAATATGAATTTATTTATTCATTATTTATAATGAAGTCGTTTTCGAAACTTAATAAATTTTCAAAGTAACAGATGTAATTGTTACCCATAATTTATGTAGCCAACCCATTAAAATATTTTAGTTTACCGATTTTATCGACGTATAAACTTTCTCCCATCCTTAACGTAGATAGAAGACGATTGCTATACAAATGTGGACCTATACAGTAGTTGACTTTAGGGAAGGGTCATAATAGGAAATTTTCTCTGGCGAATATGCCAACAATCCCAATACCCTTTTCACTTGTATTGTTTTTATTTTCCAAACTTAATGAAAGAACTTGTCTTACCCGTATTGGGTCCTCAATATTTGTTCTACCTAAACATATGGTGCCTAAGAAATTCTAACATGCCTAACTAAATGATAGAAACGAGTATATATATAAATTTCTAGTATATTTCTTTGCAATTGATATAATCAATACTCCTATTTATTAAGTAAAAGACTTGAGAAGTAACTAAAATTGAAAAATAAACATCAAAATATGATGAGTGTCATTAATTTCAATTAATAACTAAAGAAACTTTATATTAACCCAAACGCGTGGCAAATTTTCTAAAACAGGCATTTCTCTGACTGTATAACCACGTCAAATGTGCGGTGTGTAAGTTGCCGGTAGCCCATGGAGGTGGGAGGAGAAAGGAGGGCAGCGCATCTGTGTAGCCTTTATGCGGATGTATCTTTGGGCGTCGATAGCCATGAAAATGGCTCAGACTGCTCGTTTGCTCCCCTATTGGTAAACCAAAAAATCGTGTTTACTTACAAAACTCTTTTATAGTTTGTATATTACTGACGCTCGTGGACATCGGCATAGAGGTTATAAAGACAATTGCATTACGCGTTGGCCTCCTTTCTCATCCTTCCTCCAAGGGCCAGCGGCTACTTACACAAAACACGAAACGCGACAGCACTGCTGTCACTAATTTATGACGGTATAGTGTAAGCGAGAGGTACATCCCCGGTCGCGCCGGCTCTATTCAGCTACATGCATGGCACTAACTCTTACTATACTGTAACTAGCTGAATAAATGACTACGTAAAATCTTGTTTGCTTTGAAAAGCCGAATGTGTCACCAAATAACAGATATCACACTCTTGTAAGACATTTGAGCAGAGACAAGAGAGGAAATTATAAGTTGAAATACGAGCATCAATTGTAACAAAGAAGATATTTTATTATTATCGCAGTTTCGAACCCTAAATAACAACTTAAGACTCGGAAAAACACGCTTATATTTTCTAGAGCAAACTTTTACAAACATTCGGAGCATCTAATTGATATTGACATCGACGATTGTTATCATAAAGTATATGTGTAATGTGTTAAACAATTAAGTATTTTTAATAATCTTATTCTATCATTAATTATCTTATAATATTATCAATCGAAACCTGGCATAGGTAATTCTGCATAATAATTAAGAATCTTATTTTATTTTATGTTATCACTAAAAACTCTAAAGTGTAATCCTACTAATATTATAAATGCGAAAGTTTGCATGTATGTTTGTTTCTCCTTTACACAAAAACTGGTATCGATTTTCATGCAATTTGGCATAGGTACACATAGAAAGTAACTTGGATTAGCACATAGAATAGTTTTTATCCCGAAAAAAATGTTCCTATGGGATGCCGTGGGATGATTTTCTATTTTCCACGGGATCGAAATTTACGCGGGTGAAGCCGCGGGGCGCAGCTAGTATAATATAATTTTGAGGATGTAGTGCCATGTTGTAAGTATTGCAGCCGAATTGGGCGGCATGACCGGAGGTGCTTCACGCTCCCATAGCAGATACCGTCACACCGCGTTTAATGTGGCTTGCGAGTTACTAGTGGCTGTTTGGAGGAGAAGATGGAAGGAGGGCAATACCTACATCTGCATAACAATTATAAGTAGGTTTAAAGGCTTCTATAGGTATTCATTGAACGGTTGTTTGTTTGCACCCTCATGCTACCTATTAAAAAAAAAACTAAACAATAAAATGTTCGCTTTAATATCGTGCCACAAGCTAGTTAACATAAGTTTCTAAAGAATGTCAGTAATTTTAAACCAGAATCCAGATACCTTATTACCTTATTCCCTTTGACTCATCTCACGTCATGTATTCATCTGCTAATTACAAATTGAATTGATGACTAAATAAAATGAAGTCAGTCATCGATATAGGCGTTGAGGCTCCATTGGTTTTTTCATGTGACTGAAATGTGAATACACACTGAAATTTAATACACTTATTTAATTTGTTCATTTCGTTCCTCTGTTATAAATGTCGCCGCAAACACATAAAATACAGTCCAATTAAAATTTATTGTTCTTCAAACTTTAATACGGGATTACGTAACTTGGTAACCCTTCTATCCTCGTAAAACGGTATAGCCTGTAGAGATGCAAAAAATAATACTAGCCAAGCCTTTAAGGCTGAGGATTAAAAGCTATATTTGCTTGAGGTTCAATAGACGTTTACGACTGAAGGATCAGTGTTTTACGATCGGTTATCGAAATAAAAAATTCTTTGATTACCAATAAATGGTTTGTATATCTATAGGCGTAATTAAGTTTGTTGTACTAAATAGGCGTTGACAAACAATTCCTCTTTGTCACATTTTAAATTATCTCAATGGATGGGCTAAAATACTGAAACAAAAAGAGACTCGTCTGAACGAATTTGTCACAGTCGCGAATCTCATCCCTTTATATTCATGATAAAGCAAACAACGCTTTAGGAAGGTACGGAGACGAAATCGACCTCAACTATATAAAGGTTTGTGGCGATAAAAATACCATGTTTATTTGCACGTCCTACATCTGTTCGTTTTCTAAAAAAACAAGCTTATATTTTTTAACTTTGTTAAGCGAAATTAATTCTACGCCCCCTACGTTTGAACTTGTATTCCAATGGAATGAGGATGTGATGAAACGTTTCTATTCTGAGGTTAAGGTCCCTAGCATCAGTAAATTCGGATTTCTATCTACAAAATTTCTTTAAAAAACCCGCCTTAATTCTACTTAGGTTTACCCACGTATTCGACCATTATAAGTATAATTTGAAGTTCTATTTTAAAATGAAGATGTATTTCTAATTATCATTGGCAAACAATCTTGCACCTCATTCAAGAAAAAATATGATATAATATGTAAAATATTTTTGGGAAGTTAACAAAATGTGGTAGCAAGGTACGAAATGTATATAATTTTCTTCAGTTCTTGTGCTAATATTGTAATATATTCAAATTAAATGGTTCTATTAATTTTTTAAATTGCTTTAAATGTGAAATGCTCTGCTTCAATTGCTCTTAAAACTATTAGCACTTCATATGCAATATGTAAATATAAACTAGTTTAAATATAAATATAAAAACATAATATTTCAGAGGCCATTTGATCAAATTACTACGATGATTTTTTTCTGGCTCATTTTCTTACCACATAAATATTGAAACACATTTCTCTGCCTACTGATTGTCATCAATTCGTCATTATCATCATTGCTAGTGACAATATTTTTTTTAACTGTATTGTAATATTTTATAGAAAATTATTTGTATAACTCTAATGTCATTTACTTGGTACGAAATCCGAAAATAGTTGTAGTATAAGTAGCTGATCGGTAGCAATTTTTAACCTAATAATTTATAATTTCGACGATTTTTTATAAATTATGACAAAATGATTTTTATTTATAATTTATTTGTTTTACTATAACAAATTCATGTTTCTTATGAGCTTGGTGTAAAATAAGTCTAATATTTTTTTTAATCTACAATATTTTGGGGTATGTTATCTTAAATAATACATGTCAAACCCATCGTACCTTTCACTTGATAGTAACATTAATTGTAAAATTAATAGTCACAAGCCCTCACTAAGCTACCATTGAGTTAAATGTACTATTTAATTCCATGAAAACTTATAAGTTCTTTACAATTTTCTGAGGTAGATTGAAATAGAATGGATTGAGCCAAGTTAACATCGAGCCAGTTGGAACTAAATTTTTACAAAAAGTACGCCCTCTCTTTCTTTATCTTCCATGCACATTCCATCAACACGTTCTGCACTTCCTCTTTCGTATCACATTCAGTGCAATATGGGGAACTAGACATTCTCATGAGGTAGACAAAACTCGCTGACGGAAAGTCCCCGGAGCGAAGCCTTAGAACCAATTCTGTGCCTCCTGTTATAAGACGTGATACTAGTGCAAAATCTTAATTTTACAAGAGAGCGAAAATAAGATTTAAAAAAATCTATTTTGTGAACCTAGGAGACTAGAATCGATCCGAGTCTCAATGTTATTGATAAAAACATTATCTTTAAAAGTAGGTACATTTAATGATTTTCGATAAATATTATAATTTTGGAGAAAATCTTGATTTTTCTTGAAAAAACTACGAGTTGTACCTGCTAAGATGTTGTAATACGTGTAACAAACGGGTGTTAAATGATACAAGTTTAGTTATATAATTGTGCAATACTAGAAAGCCTAAAACTAAGCACGTGAAATTTCTTTTGGAACCAATACATAAAAGGATTCAACTTGACAAAAAAAAGTGCATATTGATATAAATCAATATGCACTTTTTTTAAGTACTTATATCACTTTTCACAGTATTATCTCCAAAACTTTATATAGAGGCACTTGAGTTGGACCAAAAATTAAAATTTTATTGCTGATGTAGGTATATAAAAAAACAAAAAAAAGTGTAAAAGTCGATTTATATCACTCATCGTAGGAGACACAGAATTATATACATATTCTGCTAATATTACATTTATCAAACCATGGTTCTCTATTGAAACAATAAATTTGGATTATAATTCCTTTTAGCGTTTTCAATACATTGCAGATCTATTTTAATACTTATGATTTTTTATGTCAATATCTGTTATTTAGGTTTCCTGCCTTAACATTCTAGCGACTCTACTTGAAAGTATAACAATACTTATAATATAGTAAATAAATACCATGAGTCAATAATTATTGACGTCCACACATCTCGACCCTCTCGTGTTAGTCGAAGTTATTTGTTGCTTCTTGATTTGCAACACCTCAAAAAAGGAACTCAATGGACGTAATGCCTTTTTCGTAGAACTGGAAGCTCATAACTGATTCATACACTCAGAGAGGCACAAGAAAGATTAATTACCTCAGATGTCAATGTTATGTACATTGACATCGCGTGCTTACTTTTGGAACTCGATCCTATTTGAAATTTAGAATTGGAATCGAGAATTTGTCAATTGGTAGGTACTTTTGAACCTATTACTAACTGACGATTGAATCAAATCTTGCGCTTTCAAATAGGGTCTAGTGTCAAGAGTAAGCACTTTCTTGCTTACTCTTGATGTGAGCTAATTATGCTATTAGGAATATTATAGCCTTTTAACCAAGTTTAAATATAGGTAAGTACCTATAAATCTCTGTCATCGACATACCGTAACGATCCACGTTCCTATGTAAATACAATTTATTTACACGATATGATAATTTGTTACAAAAAAATCCCAATATCTTATGAATAGATGAACTGCGCTCTAATTTATTTTTATTGATCGAATAAAAGCAATTCAAAGTGCCGTAAAGGGGCCTATGTATTGGATGCGAAATGTATGCTAATGTTGTACGTAATTGAGCAAACTTCCTTCCTCGTACGGATCATATAGATAGACGCTAAGTAAGATCGTGTACGCTCATAAGAAATTCCAATACGGACTATGAAAAATTCAATAGTTCGTCGACCAGGAGTCGGGGCGAGTTTATATAAATAAAATGTCCGCTGATAGACTATGACAGTAGTGACAATGACTTGAGGGCTTGGGTTCGGTTCAGAATCAATTTTAAAAATGTTCTGCCTGAATAAGGCGTCACAAGTCTTCTTCTGAGAAGAGAGTTATGAAATGTAGAGGCTCGGTTCCTCTCAAGTCCTCGCAAGTGTACAGAGATCATGATATGTGGCACTCCGTAGGTACTCTCTGCCTACCGTTAGGAAACTGTCGTGAATATAGCTTCTGTTTTGATTTCAATTGGGTTTTTGTTTAAATGAGTTTCAGGCTAGTGAGTGTCGCTTGCCCTTGGGTGAAGAAAAAAATCAAGTGGGAGCGTTTATCTTAAACAAGGGCAAGATCTTTGTTTTACATTTTAAGCCCGGAATCACTAACCCGCCTAAGTATTTTGCATAGAACAGTAAAATATCTCCTCGATTTATATTGTACAGATATTCATTGGATAATGCAATATAATTTGTCTCGTTAAGTAGAGACCTATAGAGGCTTTGTTTCTAAGTGCTTAGGGTCCTTTTTCCAATCTATTTTTCTCACATTTATTAAATATTGGAAAAGAAAAATATAACATAATGTCATTATTTGAAAAAAAAAACAACAACCGAGAGTAGCTAAAAACAAAAAAAAATAATCTGTATTCCAATCGCGATGCAAATGTTTTGGCAAACATACAACGTTGTAAAGGTATTTTGTCTTTTCAGACTAATTAAATTTAAATAAATATCTCTTAAATCTTTATTTAGCATCGTCTTTATTTCGTCCAAGACATGTAATGTTATTTTCATTTACTTATGTCCATAAATTGGGAAGATTTCTGTCTGGGGCCTGTCTCTGTGTCACCTGTCCTTGTGATATGAAGATAACATGCTTTACAACACTAGTCGACCTGTGCCCACTTCGCGGGGCATCATTCTTGAAAAAACTCATTTCCTTGGCATATGATATACGCAGCTGAATGCAAGAGGTATTGTAATAAAATATAGCTTATGCTGTATTTTTATTACAATTACATAAGTACTGCTCCTAAATAAAGTGGTTTTCTATTAGTTAAAGAATTCTCACGATAGTTTAAGTGTTTTCGAATGTACCCACAAACGAAGTTAAGAACGTTACCTCATTATAACATTATTCTAATACTATTTAGGCTACGAAGAGCTGGGTTTAAATTAAAAGAGTAATAAGTTAGGTAATAGCATATTAAATTATTTATTAGGTTTTGAAGCAAAAGGCGCAAAAATCTTCTCTGAATCTGAATTCCTCGTGAAACGGCGGGCAGCAGATGTTTTATGACTTCACCATGTGAACAGCAGCTTCCATGGCCGTGCCCGCCCAATTCGGCTGTAATGCAGCACCTACCTGTTAAAAAAGGTCTATTTTTATTTTTACAACGTGACATAAATTACTTAGGTACCTATTTGTACACACATGATATTCGATAACCTTTATCACGCCCAATCAATGTTATAAAATAACTTTTTTGTAAACCATGTTACCGAATTTAATTTGGTTTTATATTTAGATTACAAAATCTAATAAAGACATCAAGGTCAAGCCATAACGTGGCGACGGGAGACGTTATTTAAGATAGAACACACCTTTTACGACGTTATTTATAGGAACAAAAAAGAACTTAACATTATAAATAACATATGGACACTCTAAACAAATTTTCGTTCTTAACATTATCTGTGTCATGTAAATTTTTTGAACTGATTTAATTTTATTTATGTTCCGTAACGATAACGTGACTTAACTAATTTAATGACGAAAAAAGGAGAGCTAAATCTGGCCAGGATGACTTTGTGATAGGTGTTAAGTATCTAGTGATTATTTGAATCTGTATAGGCGTTGAGTGTTTCTCTCGATTCTCCTGGAGTAGAGAGAAATAATCATGCAGTGACATGATCTTTAGCTCTCTATGTAACTGTTCACCTATTACCATTTTCCTCGCGATGATGTTACCTTTATTCCTTGTAACTTTGGTGAAAAGGTTTAGCAACGTATGCATTAAGAATTTTGACTACTGCGCCGAGGTCTAACTATATGTTTTAACAACCTAAGATCCATATCGTGTTTTTAAAGGTAAGGTACCTTTAGGCTCGTTTGGGGGAATGATGATATATATTAATATTATAGACTGACTTTGCAGAATGCGCGTGCACATAAACACAAAAATCAATATTTAAGAAATTAGATTTTTGTCACATCCGACGACTGTTTGACAAGTTATTTGACCTATTTTTGATACGAAACGACAAATAATATACGTGCTTACATACTTTTAGGTACACACTTTTGTATTTATAGATATTCGAAACTTACAGCATTTTTTGTTTGTATTCGAAATCAGCGATAAAGTCCGTTCTATGTGTTAGCTCGATGTGGGTGGGATACGACCCTTGCATTTTAATCTTATCAGACATGGTTTTCCTCATTCCTCTATCATTCTATAAGCAAAATTTATGTACTTACCTATTAACTAGCTTTGAGTATCGAACGAAATACTTTAAATTAATAAAAATATCTTGTGACGAATATTCAAAACAACCTGACTGATCTTCATTAAAATTGGTAGGTACTATGGCTAATTTGAATTATTCAGATTAATCACCATAATATTATTATATTTCCAACATCGCGTGGCCCGGTCAGTTATGTTAAATTAAGGTTCTTCTAAGGTTTGCTATTATAAGCTAGAAAATAGAAATATATTTTATAAAATATAATATATAATATGTTCGTAATTTCGATATTGTACCTTTTTATTCGACATATAAATATATTTTCTTCACACCAACATCGTTTAAACATCTCATATCGTGGGTAATATTTTCTTATCTCCTTTTGGCTCACGACGCACCGCAATATTTTGTTACTGACGACAATGTCTGGAGATTAAGCGATTTTTATTATAATAGTATTTTATTAAAAATTATATAAATACTTCAATACTTAATTAATGGTCTTTTAATTCAAATGAAAAAAAAAATAAACTGCATTAAGTGCGCAAAGATAGTAGAATATGCATCAATATGTTGAAATATAAATTGAAAGTATTATTTTCAGATCATTTAGAATTTTTACGCTCTCTTATTCGTAGCAATAGTTTACCTATACTTATCGCAGGTACCTAGATGGTGAATGACTGTTCGAATAGGCTCATAATCGAGACAAGCGTAAAAAATCATAATCATAGTCCTAGGAAAAAATATGAGAATTGTCCCAGAAGGAAATAGTCGTCAATTATTAATATGTGTTTAAATTGATCCCCAATGCTGTATTTAAACTATTGAACTTCCAATGTCCACTTTAATGTTACCTACAGGTATATGTAACACGCTTTATCTCAACTCGTTTAGTAGAGTGAAAAGTTATCCACAAAAACATTTATTACTTATTATAATATATTTAAGATTATTTAAACAACTTATAAAAATTTGGATGCAAGTAGACATTTGCTATGTAATGCGTTTCAATACATTATATTTCTCTATGTACTTTTAAAGAAAAACTGATGAAAGTAGTATTTAGATAAATTGTTCACTCCAAAATTACTTGTTTACTGTCTTATAATGACTAATAAATTAGGCTAATAATACGCATTCAAATAACAAACCAATCTCACTTTAACAGCGATATCCATACATTTATTAAAGAAACGTAAACACTTGCATTTATCATTGAATGGCCAAGTAATTGTGGCAACGAGGGGCGTCCTTACTTCTATTGGCAAGTATAAATTCATTACGATCTCGGTGGCAACTGGCAAGTCGGTCAAATGCACTAAATAACAGCTGCATATTGCAATTTGTTAACTTCAATCACTACTCTCTTGGAGTTAATAAGATATACGTAGATTCATTTGAAGTTAATCACGATTAAAATGGTGTAAAATTTACTAAAAGGTAGTGCTATATTGCGCTGGAAAATATGGGTAGGTAGGTACGGCACGGGTATCGCCTTTTTTTACCCATCTTTTTCTACCTATAAGAGGGCAAAAGAGCAGTTGGCGCCAATTTCAGGTCTACAGACGTCCATAGATATCCGCATATCCGCAGTTACCCTCCTTCCACCTCCCTCCATGGGCCACCAGCTACATACATACAGCACAGTTGCTGTTATTTTACGTGTTGACTATTTAGATTTAAAAATAGATTTATAGAAAACATAAACAGTACCTATTCAGTATCAACTGATTAAAAATGATGAGTGATTTTATTTAATTAGGTCGTTCGTTTTATTATTATTTAGTGTTCTTTGGAATAAAAAAAGAACTATAAAAGTTCATTTATATAAAATCCACAAAGCAAAAAAAATCACAAACGCGATGTTTGTGATTTTTTCGTTTTTTTTTCTTTCAACGATTGGTACAAAAGAAATATGTATTTCGATAGGTATTATAGTCGACAATAGTATATAATTCATACTTACTTACAGGTACATACGTTTTCTCTATATTAAAAAGATTCAGAGTACCTATACCAAAACAGATCCTCCGCAGTTCGTTCACTCAGAATTCAATTATTGAGATGGTATAAGTGAGAAGGAAATTCAAAGCATTCCGGTAGTACTTTATTGAGCGGAAAAAACAAACGCTAAAGGGGATTAGGTGTTTACGAAACCCTGTTCACTCTTAAGCCGGAAATTTCTAGCGGTAAATAATTTTATTTTACAAAATGTTTGCAATGATAAAATATTATAATTACGTCGTGAACCAAACCAAACCAAGTAAAATAATAATGGACCAAAGTACCCAATATACATTTTCCGCGCATTGCTGGACATACACCTACCTCTTGGCCATAGGTGTCTTTGCCATGGGCCTCTTGGCCATAGGCTAATAAACATCTTCAGGGAAACTTACTGCATAAAGATCGTGACCCCACCTGACTAAATATATAATGATATTTTTTATGCAAACCTTTCTTTTTATTTTGACGAGAAAGTTGATGAACTATGAATTTTACAATAAAAACTATAAAACTGATATTAGGGTGGTTTAACACATACGTTTCAGAGGCTTTACAGTAACTAAATTCACGTGAAAGATCTGGTTCTCCGTGGTTCTCTCATAATCATGGCTTACATGTACTTACCTGACATAGGAACTTCAGGCTTGTAAAATAACATAATGAATCATGATAGTCTTTTCCAGAGTTTAATAGTTTTCTGTCTGAAAATAGCGATACGCTTAGATTACAATCTCAAAGGTTTTTATGATAAATAGGAAAATCATTTTGTAATTATATAATTTAGTCATTTTTGTAAATTAGTAGATTCTATTGGTAGACTGATTAATCTGTCATTATAAAATAACTGTATACTTATAAAGCATTAACTTATGTCTATAATTATTCAAATACTAATTTTAAAGACCGCCATAATTAGTAGGTTATAACTCTTGTAAGTAAACATGAACTTGCGGAAACAAAGCCTTTTACAGGAAAAGTGTAATAAATCTCTACCTGGTTTAGCACTTTAATACAAGCACAAGTCGTAAAATATACCCAGTACATTTTTGATTAGGCACTCGATATAATTATTATAATAGCACATTTAGCATTTGACAAATTTACTCATGAAAATTATTATAGGTACATTTATACATTAATTATAAAGTGTATTATAGCAAGTTTTAAATATTTTAAATATACAATATTTTTTAATAGCACCGTAGTAGGTAAATGCAAAAATAAATATTTCGAATAGTGAAAGAACAGATCAGTTTTAATTTTCAAAATATAAGTATCAATACTTTCTAGATTGTTATTTTGAGTATTACAAAAATCCCAAATTTAATAAGGTAGCTTCCTACCTACAGCAATATATAATTCAACAGCATTTAAAATTAAAAAAACTTCAATAATGAGAATGGAAGAACTTCAATAATAAGCTGAGAATGGGATAGCAGAATAAGCCGTCGGCCCTGCGCCTGGATTCTCTATCTGGCCGTCTCTGATAACCGTCCCTATAAAAAGAGAACGAAGAAGTAGAGAGTGTCACAAGTACACTCTCTACTTCTTCGTTCTCTTCTGCGCTCATATTTGTGGAATTTCAAATTACATGTGCAATGTGCTAGACTCTAGATATGTCCGTAATCGAAATTTTTCTAGAATTACATTACCTACTATGTTAAAAGTACCTATACTTCGATTACCTACCAACCTTCTTACATATCTACTTGGATATAATATGTATAATAGAGGGTATTGGGATGATTTTGTAACCAAACCCCATGTCCTTCATATTGCCAATTATGTTACCAAAATACCAACACAATAGTTATAATAATTTTATTATGGATTAGTAAATAGTTACTTTTTATTCAGTTGGCACCATCAATTACATAAGTTATATAGCGCTTTTACTTACATCATATTGTTAATAATATTAGTGTGAAGTTATTGAGAACATTAACAAACATACATTACAGACAGGTGCCCAATCGTACAAATCCATTAGGTATCCATTAAAGTGAGTATTTGTAGCTGATAATTATGTGTAATGTGCTGATAATTATAAGTGCCCATTACATATTGTAGGTCGATCTATAAAATGTCTTAGATAAAATAAGTTATTACATGTACATAGGTACTTACCTATTAGGTACATGATTTAAATTTAAAATTAAAACAGTAATCCGTGTATTATAGATAGATATTAGGTAATATATTTTAATGGACCCATAAATATTTTTTTATTTTATTTTATTACCTAAAATAACTTACAGCTAATACAACAAAGTTGAGATAACAATAGTTTAAGAAGGCCGATTAAAAGTCCTATATATCCTCTGTCTCGTGTCTGTTTTTAAACTTGCTGTTCGCCATTGTCCATAACATGTACAATGTAGCAACAACACTAGGTGTTGCGTCAGTAATAGGTAAGAAAATTTAAAAACTTTACTAACGTAGACTTGTACTACACAGTTTGCTAAAGTCCTAGTCCAAGACTACGAGAACAAAAACAGTTTAACACATTTTCAAAAAAGGTACTCATATCGGCCACTTAAGTTTTGGTAGCCCTATTTATTTTTACAAATAATACACATAACAAAATTGTTTATTCCATCGTTTGGTTAGACGTACATAATCTTGCCATATCTATATAGGGATAAATATAAACCATATAACCCTATATAGATATAGAAAGGCGCGAAATTTCTTGTTTGTTCTTCTGAAATTTATTACTATTTAAGTAGGTAATATCGTCAAAATGTTTCACGCCTTTTCGGCATAGCGCGTATGTAAAAACAACATAAAAAAACAAGAGTATAAATTTGAATTCTGTACAGAATTAGGTGATTTTAGTGTAGTCGTTTCAAATTTAAGTGTCCATAAAAACGTATATCAATTTACAAACTTCCACTTTGCAACAATATATTATAATTAATAATTATAGAGAGTTAAGTTACCTACCGTCTGTCTATATTGGAAGTGTATAATATTTCGTCTAGACAATTGATTCTTGACTAGTTTGGTGACTATTGTATACCATTATATATTATATTGAAGTATTTTGCCTGGTTATATGTTAGGGTTACCTATTAAGTCGGCGATCTGTGAGTGGGGATCAACTGTTGGCGTTCACTAGTAGAGAACTAAATCCAGCCACAGTTTCACGCTGATGATGATGATGTTTATGTGACGATAGCAATTCGTCTTCTAGTACCTGACCTGGTCTTTTTCAATTAAAGATAGGCATTTAAAATTGTTTCAAATGCAGTTGGTAATTTGTTGAATATAACATCACTATTTAATTATTTGTATCCTTCTAAACGCAGATATTTACGAATAGTCAAAGACGCTATTCAAAACGGTTACATAACCTACTATCCTGTCTAAGAAAATGGGAACCCCTGCAAAAAGGAAGTGTGGTAGTGTAGGTACCTATTACGCCATATGTACCTATTACATAATCAAACTCTACAAAAAATGAACCAAACTCTAATTAAACATTGAAAAAAGTTATATTAGTAGATATATAAATCATTTTAATTACTCGAAGAATATATTTCAAGAAAGTCTGTATAGTGATTAAAATTGCCTACTTTTAACAATAGTTTGATAGAAAAACGTCTTCCTTATTAAGCATCTAATAGCGCACAATTTAAAACAATATTTCTGCACGCACTGGCGCATATCACGTTTTTTATCATAAAATGTCGCTTTGGAAACGTAGCGAACAATAACAAATGATGTAGCAAGATCAGTGTCAACTCAATGAGAAGCCCACGTATGTGGATTCAAGTCGACGACCCCACAAGGACGGAATTCGTCATCCGTTAGGCCAAGGTCACATGTCATACGTCACTATCTGCATCTGCGATCGCCTACATAGATAGCTGTAGCACAATTCTCGCTCTTATCCCGTGGAATTAAGACCAGAGTGTAAAAATAGACGGTGCAATGAACTTAAAAAAAAGTTTTTATATGTGTACGCGCCAGAACGTAGATCTAGTAAATGTGATGTTTTGTTTTTACTTTCTTTATGGCGCTATAATATTTCTCCAGTTAGAGATACTTGTTAGGGTAAATAACTAAATAGCCACATAGGTACGCTGGATCCCATAAATCTATATTTATTTTATGCCGGTCATAAAAATATGTTTTATTATCTTGTCCTATATACTAAGTCATTTTATATATATATTAAAGTAACATTTTTAAAAAACTTTGCCAATCTTATGATTGCAAAAACGTTTTTTTATTTTATACAAGTAGGTAGTACCTACATTACATTTTGGTATACCGGGTAGTAACCCGGTATACCAAAATGTAAATGACATTCGCAGCTTTAGCGTGCATCATTTTATAACATTGTCATAAATAATCAAATAACGTCTGTAAAGCATTAGAACCATATCTCAGGTTTATAAAATATAGGAAATATTAATGCCCACTAATACAAGAACTAGTTTATCTAGTCTTTTAATTTAAACATCTACTTATCTTGCAGCTGAATAGATACATATCTACTTAGATCTAAACTGATTTTAAAAGCATTTATAACGCAAACTACTATGTTAACTAAAAAGTAAAATGTAATAATTATTGTACCTTTACTAGAATATTCGATAGATACCTAGGTAACATCCAGTTAAAACTATAAATAAAATATAGATGCGTAAGAAGATAATGCTCTATGATACCTAATAAATAAAATTGTCATAACTTAAGCAGGTGATCTTTCTCATGGACGCCTTATAATTCATGTTGTCCGAATTCATACCTGATACCTATAATAATTATTTTCTACCTTTAGTAGATACAGGTAGAAAAACAAAACTGAACATTAATCAAACCATATGCAAGGGATATCATAAATTGGCATCAGAAAAGGAATCGAAACACTAATCTGTAGACCAATCACATAAATAAAAAACAGATGCGCATATCCCTTCGAGCGTCAACCATTTTTATTCCAATTTTCGAAATAAATTGTAGGGAAAAGGAAAAGATTAGAGTCGGCTTTACAAAGCCAGATACAGTTGTTAAGGCGCACGGTGGTCTTTAATTATTGAAATAAAAATATGACAGAACTTCATTAGGCGGGTAGCTGGTACACGGGCAATTTTAGTTGTAATAAATAATTTGAACTGACGTGTTGCGTGAGAGTAGGAATTATGATGGCACGATTAAGCTCTATCATTTCATTTGTTGTTTGATGTTCCATTGAACTGATGTGGGTATGTCATTGTGCATTAATCACTTACTTTTAGTTTCATTATGTCAAGATTTTCATAGATAACATGATTAAAGTGCGGTTGAAAAATCACTTTACAATTTGTAATAGGTTAGGGTACCTACTACAAAGTTCATAACGCAGTAGCTTTATATAGCTATACCTACCTATATTGTAATTGATATCGTTTTTAATAATAACTACCATGATTATTTTGTTAAAACAAATTACATTCCTGTGTTATCTATTAATCCTACTTACCTACTATTTATTAATATTTCCATCTACCTACATAGGTAAATCTCGCTATTGTCTGATTACTAAAAACGAAATTTCTTTAAAAATATTTAGTCTACTATTCGCTAAATTGTTATAAAATTATAATACATAATTAAGTAAAGTCAACGGTTTAAGATAATAATTCATTTTTTAAGCGAAATAATAGGTAGGTACCTAATTCTGAAGCTAAATACTGTTTTGAGATACCTATAGGTATGTACTTACCTACACCTATCTAAACTTGTATCTAAGTATATTTATTTAGGTTAAAAGAAAGCATTAGGTATTTTTGTCTATAAATTCAAATCAAGATAAGGCTACCAATTTATATCCATCGTCATCTAACACTAACTATGATCATAATTAAGTTTTTTCCTACGTAAATACCAAATGCTTAAGATATAATTTTGTGTGATTATCTTTACAATAATGGTTATGATATATTTTTATCTGTACATAAACCAGATATAGTGTTGTAGATAAGTATTAGCTATGTATCAGAGCTGCTGTCACCATAGATAACAACAAGGCTGTTTATCTTGTAGTTTAACGTCGTCACTAGAAATTGGAATGCAGTTTGTGCATACAAACTTGGACTATGAAATTTTGGTGCAAGGGGTAAAATGAGATAAATCTGTTTATTAAATTATCGTATCTATCTAGGTACCTACATAGTAGTAGGTATTATCTATTACGTTATTTAGCTTTTAAATAGGTCTCTGCATTAAGGTATTAAAACTGTCTAGCTATTAAAATATCTACCTTAATATATTGCTAGCTTGTTCGACTCATAGAGAGATGATAATATAAACTGAACATTATTGTTACTAATGTTCGTTGTTAAATAATTAACATTGTATACCTATTTTGATTTTCAAGTTAAAAATATTCAGATTTATAATCGTCCTGTTGAATTATTTTACGTCTTGTTACGAGGATTCCGTTGCCTATTATTATCACTTGACACGTCGTCATTTATCACTTTAAAATTTAAACGTGCCCCGTTGCTCGGTTAGGGTGCATCCTAAAAGGTTCTAAAACGATAAGCCAAAGTGTAGGAATGCGGACTGAAGAGCACAGATGCATACGATGAATACAAAATTGCATTTGCGGTTGTATAAATCTTTAGCATCTACGAAATAAGCATACTATTCCAATACGCCGAGGATGCATGTAAGATTGCATATTTTGTAGCAATGGACGGCCGCCATGGCGCTCGTGACGTCACTCAGCCAATAAGCGCTCGGTCCATCGCTACAGTAGCGCCACAAGATGGCCGCCGCCGGTATGTTGCCGCCGCCTCTCCGTTAGGCCTAAATGTCACACAATTTTTTACTTTCTGTAAATATTACGCGTGTTAAATATTTCAATAAACGTTAAAATCTTTGATTAAATAACGTTAAATTAAATATATAGTTTTAACCGGTGCTTTATCAAGTGTAAATAGTGCTAGGTAAGTGAATCTAATACATTTTACAACTTAGTTTAGGTATTGAAAATGTGTCTGTTTTTTACTTTAATACCTACCTAAATGTGTGCTTTAAATTAATTACCTAATACAACTTAGCAGTTTATTAATTAATAATGGTATTTATAAGTTTTTAAGTTATAAACTAAGCTGAAATATTTAATCTGATTGGATTTTAATAGGCAATGATAATAAACTTTAAATAATGTGTAATTTTGTTATTTATTTTTGAATATTAATCTTATATGTATGAAAGCGTTGATAGATTAATTTAAATGCTCAAATGTGCCTATTGTTTCCTTTTTTTACTTTATTTTATAGACATAGACTTAAAAACCAATTGGTATGAATCTTGTTTTCTACTTCACAATAATACCTAGGTACCTGGTTAATATAGGAATTTTAAATCCAATACGAGTATCCAACTTTGTATTGGTAGGTAGATACCTAGATAGACAGATAGGTAAGGATAAAACATTACACATAGAAATTGAGGTAGGACATAGTTTCATAAATAACGTTAGATATGCAAATATATACCCAGGTATAGGTATACTCTTATTAGGATTAAGTACGTAGGTAATATTTAAAGAAATCACTGTTATGAGAGCCATTAAAATTATTCACACACCTATGTAATTAAAAAAAAATTATAACGTTTACAACACCTACCTACCTAGGTAGGTCCTAGCTAGGTACCTATTAGCCCCCTAGTTTTCAACATCAGAACCTACCTAGGTATTAACCTATTTATTATGTGATTGATCATTATACATATACCGGCGCATAGGTAGGTAGGTATGTATGTATATGCTTTTGGATACGTACCTACATCAGTAGGTAGACCCTTACAATATAGGTTGTCAATCTTACATCCATGGTGCCCGAGATCTGTTCCACCCCAACGATAGGATAATGAAGCGAAGATGTCATTCCCAGCGCCATATTCAGGTAGGGAGGCCCAGAGCCTTTTACGGGGGCCAAAGCCTTGGGCCTAAAATTATTTTTGTATCCATAAAAGGGGCCCTTTACGACTCCTTGGTCTTCAAGCTTAATACTGCGCTGGTCACTTGACTCTTTGGACTTCTAAGCCTTATCTGAGGTCTGGTGCCCATTCTAAACTACCTTTTGTTAAAATATAGGTAGGTTTATGAGGTAGTCTCTCGCCTCATTGCATCTGAATTAGACTGCCTCTCGCTTACACGGTACTGGTGTAAAGTAATAGCTGTGATGTCGCGTTTCGTGCGGTGTGTACCTAAGTATGCGGTGCTAGTTATAACGACGACTGCTGTTTGACCTTTCTTATCGTATAATGAGGCCAAAAAAGCAGCCGGAGAGTGAAGACTACGAAGGCCATAGATATCCGCATAATTGTTAAGCAGATTTGTTGCCTTCCTTGCCAGTTCCAATAAATAACTATTGCATGCAATTTAAAATTAAAGTAGGTTAGTTGTGGGTTAAATTATTATAAGCTTAGGATCTTAAAATTGTACGGTACATATTATGTCTACCATGGAAATAGATTTAACAATCGTCAAGAGTTAAAAAAATAGCTAAGGCCGCTATAATAATTTTTGTGGTTTAGTGAAACCACGATTTAAGTGAAATTTAAAAAAAGGAAGAGGTAGTGCCACGCTGCATGCCTGTAGCCGAGATAGGCCGGCACGTCCAGGGAGGTACCTCTCGCTTACTCTCTCGCTACACGAGACCGGCATAAAGTAACAGTTGTGCTGTTGCGTGTTGTGCGTTGTGTAAGTAGTTGGTAGCCCATGGGCATACGAGGAGGATGGAGGGCAACGTATCTGTTTTTCTCTATGCGGATGTCTGTGGACGTTAGCAATGATGAAAATGCCGCCGACTGCTCGTTTGCCCCCTTTTACCATTAAAAAAATAAAACATGAATTTATAAAAGTGCTACGTAGATCAGCTACGCCGACGTAGCATTGCCAGGTTCTCGTAGCAGATGATGAAGTCTACGACAGCAACATGCATCTGACACCTAAATATTTTCATGGTCATTATCATCATTAAAAGCGTAACTTTCGATGTAGAGAAGATGCTCCATTTAAGAAGACTTTCTCTATCTTTTTCTTTCTTTTAAGTCTTTCTCAGTACGGTTTCAAAGCAGAGCATTTTGTTTTGGAATAGACGCAGGTTTAATATGGGTAAAGGCTGGTAAATATGAGGAAGGACACGTTCAAATACCTAAGTGCACCTAAAATGTAAACAAGGCTATTTAAATTATAAAATTTGAGATGCAACTTTCACATGCTTCGCCAAACACCTAACCAAGACGTATAACACTGAACGAACGGTATTGTTAGATGAAGATATTTCATCGACATGCATGTTCATAACATAACCACTGTTAGCAGAATTATTGATCCAGTTAAATCGCAGCGGTTTATTACCTCCCGCGTCCACTATAAACGAGATCAAAGGATCAAACGAAATGTGCAACGATACACTGCGTGCGTTCATACGCATATCTTGATAAATGTAACATTTAAATGAAATATTACATGGTCTTATCTTCTGTAGATTTTTTTAACACAAGACTATGTCAAGTGTTCTCGAGTACGGCGATGACTGTTTAATGTTGTACAGGCTAGGTACCTGAGTTATGTTGAGTGTTACGTTGCTGTCTCCAATATGTTTGCGTGAAGTGAAGGTCGCGTTTCCTGGTATCAGCATTTGCATCGTGAAGATGTCAATTTTTTTTTATGGTATAGGTGGGTAAAAGAGTAGTTGGGGTCATTTTGATGACTACCGAGAGGCTACACAGATGCTCTGCCCTCCTTTCTCCTCCCACCTCCATGGGCCACCGGATACTTATTTGCAGTCTTACTTCGTTATGCGATCTGAAACTTTTGGCTTCAACGAAATGAAAATAGGGAAATATTATAAGTAATTTTAACTATTCAAAAAAGTTATTTACTTATTCGTTATACCTATATTCAACAATAGGTAGTATTGGTACATGGTTTATAAATATATGAATCTTTATAGCAGTGCC
>LUGF01024203.1:1079420-1094333 GCA_001625245.1 Calycopis cecrops
TAGTAGGTATACATGGTTTATATATATTTGATTCTTTATAGCAGTGCCTGTTAATAATTATTAACCCAGTTACCACGGTGAAGCTAAGAGAGATTCCAGGAGAGGACGCTCCGAGTGGGCTTCTCCAGGACCATGGAGGAGGGTTCACGGGAAGAGAGGTGTCTCGGTGTGTCGTTGCCGTGCACTCAGCCCACTGCGGCCGTTTGATGGTTGGACCCTGGGTGCTGGTCGGGATCAGCCAATGTCGGAGGTTCTCCACCCGTTCCTCTGAATTAGCAGATGGCGGCGTGGATTGGGACCACCGGCGTGGCGTGCTCCGTTGGAGTATTGGGACCAGGGGTCAGCATGGGAACCTGGGTCAGGTTCCCATGCTGACCCATTCCATTTCACGTACTAGGGACTGATTAGAGGCAGCCGGTCAGTCCTCGAAGAGGAAAAGTCTAGCCTTTTCACATGTCTATCGCTAGAGGGTTTGTTTCGTGCAGATCCATAACCCTCCAATTATAAATAGTAGCTGAAGTCAGGTGTTTAATCGGTATTGCGCCTCCAAGTGTCGAATCCGACATAGGTCTAAAAGCCACCCGGGCACTTAGGTATCACACATAATTGTTCTGCGTGAATAAAAAAAAATGAAGGTTTTTCTTTTGTCCACACAACTGAAAGTGTGAGTGGACCACACAACTAATAACTTAAATATTGTTTTAATACACAATTTCATTGCCTTAGTTACAATGAAATAACATGTCATATGATATTTATTTTTTAAATACAAAAAACTTTCACTTAGATCGAATTTGAATTTTGAATTGAATGACAACTTCCGTTCCTCGCTTCGTCCGATCAACACAACACATTTTTGTAACGCTCTTTTGTAAAGCATAAAAATTTAATTTAATACCTATCTAGGAAAGGTTTTTTTTGAATGGCAGTAGATACTTACTTATCAATATTTATAGATAATATATTCAATAAAGATCTTTGTATAATTATTTAATATCGATTAGATTGATAGAACAAGAAATATTAATATAATCACCTGTCACTGTATTAATATTTATATTTTCTAACAACATTAGCACAAAATTACTTTTTAATATTTATTTTCAAATATTTACACTAATTATAACACAATATCAGGTTTTTGATTCCTTTTTATCAATTTCTATAGAATTTAGCGATTAGCATGTCACGCAGAGATTCTTCGACCAGAATTGATGTCAAGTTGGAATCTTATGTCATATTTAGAGCGTTTACACATAATGCTTTTTAATGTACGCGCTTTGGTAGTGCGTGTTGCAATAAAGAAATGTGTAGAAGGAGCCTGTAATATGTAATAATTGTCTAGGGATCTTTATAAAACGCGCGCCAACCGCGCGCTTTTTGATTGCACGGTTCAAACACACGTTTTGCGGGCGTTGCCGCAGAATTGTAGATACGTACCCACTTACACCATATTATTGTACTCGTAATCACACACTGTTGTGGATAGAACACTTCGATATTTTACCTACACCTCTATATGTCGATCAAATGCAAAAGCGTCTTGCTAAATTGAACATCGTAAGCCCTAGGTAACCTTAAAATAAAATATGAAATATAGGTAGAACTTCTTATAAGATCGTGCTGTTTTTAGAGGTGATAAAGTTTGTTTACAACTGTGTCTCAAATAGAGGGAAGCACCTAGCCATTTTTTCTATTATCTGCCATTTTTTGTATTAATCGGAATTACAAAATAATTATAATATATGCAGGCAGGTACTTTTAATAACTTGTGACCAGAGCACAACTGTCATATCAATTCACCCATGTCTATGGTTGCTGGGAAGAATAAATAAATCAACCGCGATGAAATTCTTTTTTTTTTATATTGTAAGCTACTAATAACAATTTTCGTAAACTTAAAACATCATTTCAAAGACTATTGAAGCCAAATTTCTTTTCCTTTAGCGTCGTCTAGGTCCATTTCCGAATTAAAATGTAATGTCACCTTATTAACGCTATTTTGCTCGGTTTCATACCAACGCGCGCCTACCACAGCGGTTAAGCGCCTAGTGTGTATTAGCTCTTAAAATATCTTCATTAGAATGTACAAAGGTTTTTATTACCGCGTAAACAATGTATTACACCAATTAAAAGTACCTTAAACTAAGTTTGTAAGGTAATTCTCCTTTGTTACGTTTACCTACAATTAGTGGACAATGTAGACTTTTAGTTAACAATCCTAATGACAGTCGTTAAATTACAGTTTATTTTTTTATTACATTGCTACTTAATTTTTACCTTTTTACTATCCGACTGCATTAGCTAGGTCATGTAATCGGGCATATTATGTAGGTACGTAGATTTCTGTTTCATAATAAAGTATATTTCAAGCAGTTGGGCTTTTCGTTTACAACACGCTTCTTTTTGCGTGAAGGAGTAACAATCAAACAAATAAACATACATACAAACTTTTGTATTTATAAAATTATTAGTATTTCAATAGTCCGATACTGTTTGTACTTAAGTACCTACTTAAATAGAATGGAATACGTATAAAAAAAGAATTTAAACATTATGCAAAAAACTCAGACATTGCTTTTAGCTACGTAGACACCTACAGAGAATGGGAAGGAATCTTTTATGTCTAGACAAAGTAATCTCTCTCAAAACTTCGGGATGTCTAGTCTAGTGCTTACATTTTAAAATTATTTATGCATTCAGGTGCACTTAGGCATAAAGGTACGAATATATAAGCTAGTTGTTCCTAGCTCCTTTATATGAATTACATAACTATTCATATTTTACTGGAAAAAAGGATTTTTGTTATATCTATGTTAGATTATAAGCTATATCTTTACGAAGTTGCATTCATATCCTGTAGGTCATTTTTGCGTGAAGAAATAAGCAAGCCTTTTTTTAGCTTTATCATAACAAGTATATCTCAGTGGGATTCGTAATAATAATCAATAATAATAAAATTAATCTACAATTATAATTTGAAATATTTTGAATATGTGAGGACGTCTAACAAGTTTAATTGCAGCGGAATTGCACCGGCGCAAAGAAGATATGCTGTCGTCAGTGTGTGCGAGTTTCCGGGGTAAACGGGGTGGGGAAGGAGGAAGGAGGGCTACGCATTTTTTATATACGGGGGCAAACAAGCAGTCGGAGCCATTTTTATGATAACCGACGCCCATACTGCCCTTCTTTCTCCTCCCACCTCCATGGGCATTGGCATAACATTCCAACTGATCTTATTACTATTGGCGCCTTTTGATTACTGACAACGTTTATAAGCATCCGGACGTTGCTAAGCAGATGCAATGTCCTCCTTTCCCTGCCCTCCCATAGGCCACCGGAAATTCGCGAGTCGTACGAAACGCGACAGCACAACTGGCTCTTATAACGGTAGCGTAATAGTGACCACCGTCTCGGTCGCGCCGACACAATTGAGGTGTAACTATGTAACTGTTTGTAACAGGAGTTAAAATATAAAATGCAATTTAGAAGTTTCGAAATTGTATTACTACCTATATAAGATCAACTTGTTAACTATGTACGAAACAAATATGTTACACAAAATTTAAAATAAAGTTAGAAGTCTGAAAATCATACTAAAATTTATTTATTCGTTAAAAAAATAGAAAAGTAAGTAACATTTTTACATCGACAGGTAGAGTTTACGTCAAAAGTCTTGAACTATATTTACATAACTTCTTAGCAGTACACTCATAACTGAAGCAGAACAGAGAATAGTAAAGAATTGAAAATTTAAATAATTGAAACCCTGAGTTTAATTAGGTATATGAAGAATGAAATTAATGTCTTGTTAGAACACTTAGTTGTAATTTAAGCACCTTAAAACTCAAATCACAGCTCTAAATAATTTTCCATATTCCAATTCAGGTTAAAAATAGCGGGTTGTTTTTTAATTAATCAGCATCAATTCCTACTTAGTAGAAAATTATAGTAGGCACAGAATTAATTAATTGATAAATTAATAAAATAAAATGAAGTCGTGGTTGTATATTTTCGCATTCCCGTGGCTTGTCCTATCAGGCGGATGAGAAGGAACACCGCTGGGGCTTAGTGGGTAGGGGCAGCTGTGTTTAAGCTTTAGAGCCCCTCATCTTCCAGGTTAAAAAGGTACCTAACAACCAAATTAATAAAATAAAAATATTCCTGTAAGTTGGTGATATAAATATACGATAAATAGGTATATTGTTAGGTAATAATAAAACTTAATTTAAAAAATATATTCAATTTTGCATAAGCAAGAATAAATAAAAAAAAAATATTAGGTGTTACCTAGAAAATAGACGGTAACGTAGTCTTTCTATTTAATTAGTTGTACCTATCACGTAATGACAAGATAAAAAGAACATTAAAATTAATTTTATGTTTTTCGACATGATCGTTATAAATAAATTTATAATTACTTGTAAATCAGTGAAATTTCAATAGGAACCACTTAATAATTAGTTTGTATTATGTAATATTATGTATAAGCAAATAAACATTACTAGATAAAACTGTATTAAAAACGCCAGTTTTACCAGTTGCATTTGAATTATTAAAGTCCTGATTAAACCTAAAATGTTCGGATAACCCCTTTACACATTACCCGCGTAAAGTAACAGCTGTGCTGTCGAGTTTTGTGCGGTGTGTGAACATCTTGTGGCCAATGGAGGAGGGAGGAGACAGGAGGGCAGAGCTGTATAACTTCCACCTATGCCTATAGACGGTCATGACTCCAAATGATATACTGCAAAAAAAAGTGAATTTCGGTTTCACGAGTACCGGGGTTTCAGTCAAAGGTAATATGCATGAAGTCAGATAACTATCAAATAGCTATTTGATACTTTAACACATACCCACTAAGATATTCTAACGGTATGCAAAAAAAACAAAACACCGGTTACATGCGACAAAAAAAACACACCGCTTGTTAATTCACCTGTCGCAATAGCTTTGTACTGAAACGCTAAGTAGCGTAATAAGCTTTGTTTAATTATATAGGACATGTGCTGCATATATTAGGTATGCTACATTTGGAGAGACAGGAATGTAAAGCGCTCGTGTTATAAACAATATTTGTTTAATGTTGCTGCCACTACATTAAATCTTTGTAAGAGGTAGAGCCATACTGCAAGCTCGCATGCAGCCGAATTGGACAGGCACGACCGGGAAGGTACCTCTCGCTTACACGAGACCGGCTTAAAGAGACAGCTGTGCTGACGGGTTTAGTGCGGTGTGTAAGCAGCCGTTGGCCCATGGAGGTGGGAGGAGAAAGGAGGGCATCACATCTATGTAGTCTCTATGCGGATGTCTATGGACTTCAGTAGTCAGGAAAGTAGTCCGACTGCTCGTTTGTGCCCTATACCATTAAAAAGCCTTTTTATTTTACTACCAAGTATGTTGATGGACAGCTAAATAGCCAAAAAATTAACTAACTACATATTTCTGTATTCTTTGTAATTTGCTACAAAAAGAGAAACATACAAGGTTTAATTACATGTAAATTATACAATAAGTAGTATACGTTCACAATTTTTGCATAAAAAAACTTTATAAAAATAATCAAAAAGTAATAACTAAAAAACAAATTAAAAACGGAATAAAAAGTGCAGGCACAATACACGGGTCCGTGCAACTATTGTGTAACGGATTTGCAAATAAATCTTTTTTTTTGTTGCAGGCGTACAAGGGCTTCGGTGCACGGAGCCACCCCATTTTTTACAATCTAGCCCCACCCCTCCGAGAGCATTCTGCGTTTAATCTTTCACTAACCGTCAAACACGGTGGTATGGCCATGGTGTTAATTTCTACATCCAATTTTCGTTTAATATTTTGAAAAAAACACCTTTCAATTGAGTAGAAGATAAAAGGGAGAGGATGCTAAATGGTGAAGTAATGAAAAATGTTTTTAAAAAGATAGGTATTTAAAAAAAACTGAACTATTTATAATAGAATAAAAAAAACGAACTATAGGTTCGTTATAAGACAAGATATTTATGTAGTTGTAGGTATTTTTAATATAGCTCTCTAGCTTACAATATACAATATGGTTGGTATGAGTAAATTATAATTGAATAATATACGAACTATACATACTAGGTACTGCAATAACTACCTATGGTACAAGTTATTAAAACAATTAAAAATATGTAGACCTTCAAATATTTCTGCTAGGCGAATTCCTAGAATTTTCAAGAATACCTAAGCGATTTCTCAAGTTAATTCAATGCAAATTTCATTCGATGCATACAATAGACAACATTTAGCTTCTTGAATTAATAATTGAAAATGTGTTCAGCTAAAATAAAAATTATGTTCAGCTAAAATAAATAATTGACGCAAAATTTTATGCAAATGAACTTGTTTATAATGCGTAGAAATTAACGAGCTTAGAACCACAATACAAAATTGCAGTAGACGTTTATTCCTCGCCATTGTTTTGCTGGCACTTTCCAACTCTTAAATATAATGGTAATGTTCTGTTAAAAACATAATAAGGAAAAAAATTATCTTTTTATCTTACAATTGCTTCTAAATTAGTAAAATACATTTCATACAAACAAAGAATTATACAATATACATGTTAATAAAAGTATATAATTCAATTTTATCGTAACTATACGAAGAAATGAATGTAATTGGTGATATCTAATCTAAGCAGAATTAAACGTTTCAAATGTAGACACTGATAAAGTTTACTTTGTTGCAATTTTTGACTCAAATTTTACTTTATATTTTGCCTTTTATGCAATTAAATAAATTATTTTTTGGGTTAGGGAACAGTACCGGTACTTCGTATATATATGCTCAAACGAGATGTACACCTGATGCGGCATGAGTCCCGCTTATCATAAACGTTTTCTCATATTTTCATAACATGGGGGCCAGCCGAAACACCATATGAATGTGTTAAAGTCAACATCCTAAGTAAACTATCAAAAAACATTACGGGGTGCAAATAAGAACGATCATGGAGTATGTAATGAAACGTTGCATCGGGATTAGTCGGTGGTGCGGCGCGCGCCGCGGCCGAGGGCGGTAATCGATGGCGGGNNNNGACGCTAGACCGACAGACCGACAGACGCCCAGAGACGCCGAGCTCGGCTACACGTCCCTCGCGCGGACCTCAACCTCCAATGTTGACAAGCGCGAACAGCTGACCGACCGGTAAGTCACGTGTTTTATTCGCTACGCTACACGCCGAATGTTTTTAACAATTTCACTGGAAACATTTTTTTCGAACGCATCCTAGATTATAAAATAGAACCGGTGTTGTGCTCGTGTCGTAAATCACAAATATAATGCGTTAGAGATACATTACTCTATTGAATCCCTCTGGGGTCGGGTTGAAAGGCACACACACACACATAATTCTTTAGTATTTTTTATGAAGTGGTCAGAAGTGACGCTTTTGTTATTTAGGTATACTTGTGCCACAATAGCTGGGGACAAAAGGCTCTTTGGGCTATTGTAAAAACCATATCAAAGGACAGTAAAAGGCGGTGGTTATTTCGCTACTGGTTACATGTTTGCGAATATAATTTTTGCAAACCAATCGTGTTTTAAAAGAAGGTTCTCTCATTGGTTTGCGTACACAATAGGCTTATTGTTTCTTATTTATTTCTAAATACATAAACATTGTAAAACGTATTTTTATTGCGAAATGTCCCCATAGGTTTTGCAAACTTTGTATCAGTGAAAGTCTTTCGAATTGGATGCAGAGACGCTGTGTCAATCGTTTGTTTTATTTTATAGACGGTGCTCCCGAGAGGCCTGCCGGGAGTTGGACCATTACTTGGTGAGCTTTTAAGATATTGAACGGTGCAATTATTTTTGCAATCATTAAAAAGTGTTTAACAATAAAAAGGGTTTTAACAATAAAACACAAGTTAACAATAAAAAAAACATGCACTCGAAAAAAAATACAAACAATACTAATTTCGCTAATCTAAAAATAAATACTTTTCAGAATGCAGGTCGAAGACTGAAGAGAAGAGAACGCGTCGCCTTCTGTACGTATACTGAATGTATCCTGAGTGCCTCATTCTTTCCGGTATACCTTCAGTATACGTAACAGAAGATGACACTGACCACGGTTCTTCGAAGACTCCGAGTGAAGAAATCTTCATTTTTCTTGATGTTTGTTATTTCTTACCTGTGTCTTAGCTGTAGTAAATAGCATAGTTTATATTTATGTATTACATTAGTATATAAATTTTATCATTTTAACAGCGGTTTATTTTATTTGTAATTACAATATTAAATTTAATATAATGTAATAGTAGGATAATGTACTATTTTGTTATCAAAATATTTTATACCTTTTTACTTTTTTTTTTATTAAAAACTATCTTATGATTGATAATTAAGTAGTTATTAATTAATATAGTGATAACCAAACAGGTATTGATTTTACAAAATTGATTATTTTATGTATTTTGATTTAATTGTTTTTGATAAATAATAGATATTAGTAAGATTTCCAAGATCATTGAGCACTCAAGATATTCTTCAGTTCCAAGAGACAGAAAAATGTCTTGTAATAATGCTTTTGTAAATTTACTCGTATTTATAATAAATTTGATAAATCATTATCTTTAAGTATTTATAATAATTATAAGTTCTACATTATATTGTAATTTGCATTATTTATAAATAATAATTTTAAATGTAAAAATATGTTTTTAAACAATGTAGTATTTATTTTTGTGTCCTAACCCATGTTTAACAAATAAATTACTTAAACCACATTCATTGTTTTATTGTATGCTACAGGTTAATCTCTATCTATCTCTCTATCTCTCTCTCAAGCACTCGTTCTTTTCATCATCATCATCATCATCACCATCATCATCACTGCCTTTACAATGAACGTTAAACTTTTATTTACATTTATATCGAGCATAGACACGTGCTTGTAATCGCAATATCATCATCAGAAATTAATTTATCTGACATAGTATTTAGACTTTTGTGTAGTTAAACCTATTGTACATAGACCATGAGCATTGCTAAGTATTATCTGAAGGTACGAACGATCAAACCTGTAAAATAGACTTCAATGGTTGGCTTCTGTGTGTGATATTAATGTTGATAACATATATTATATTGCCTTATTCGTATCAAAAATAGCTAAAATTTGTAAGTATAACACACTACATTAGTCTCGTCTTGATCTATTTACCGTAAGAGCTTTTGTTAGGTATAGGTACAGACGACATAAATATCAATTAGGTATTAAGTTATTACAAAAAAAATATCTTAAATAAACATTCATGAACTGATTGAGATGACGACCGTCTGGCATTAGCATACCTACCCGCTGCGTTTTCAACTACACCAAGCCTTTAATGACTAACTACGTCCACAAACATCCACATAGAGGTTTACTTTTAGCCAGTATCCGCTTTAATGCAACATGGCACTACCTCTTACTGAATATTTGGGAATACTTAGTTGTCTCTATCGATTAGTTTAATATTCTTAAAAATTATGCCTCTGAGAAGTGTGAAAAAGAGAATAAACAAAACAGGCTTCAATGTCAAAGAAGAGATAAGAGGCATATATCTCTGCAAGTTGTCTACAGCATTTAAGGCCGTATCATTAATATATCAAGAAATATTGAATCTCTGTTACACCACAAATCGGATCCTATAGTAATTAATATACACAAATGTGAAAGATTGTACATGTGTTTGGTATTTCTTTACGCAAACGACTGAACGAATATGGAATATGACACATTTAGGTAAGGTTTCTCCATGAAAAAGATTTTACGCAGGTATCACCGCGGAGCACAGCAAGTAGAACAACAGACAACTTCTACATATTACGTAGGTATAGTGTGTAGTAGGTAGCTACGTCACGAAGCAAACGTAAGTATACCAACATAAGAATAAAAGATCTAATCATAAAAAGGTAATTTTATGGCAGAATCCATAAAGGTTATATAATCATCATCAGCTTCATCCCCTTAAACTTACATCCAGCTTTAGATACATGTTTAGAAGGACCCTTTAAGGGTTTTCTACTATATAACGAAATTTATCTTTTACATAAGGTACCTGGGTACATAAAAAAGGTACACAACGTTTACATTGATAATTCAAGTTTGGTTATAATGAATGAAGTTAGTGGGAATGGAGACTAACTAAATGAGTTTAACTACAAAAGTGACTCTAGAAAGACTTTAATATCTCATTTTTAATAAGAGGTAGAGTCATGCAGATTTTCAGAAAAGTAACAATTATGTTGTCTCTTTTCGAGCTAGTTGTGTCTGGTGGCCTAATGGGGGAGGGAGAAGTAAGGCTCGCAACACTCCTGCAGATGTGGATGTCTGTGCACAAAATGTTACTCTGAGAAACTACTTATCGATCAGGACCTAAATAATGCTATATTTTAAATTCATAAATCACCAAATACTTTTTTATACAAGAGATTGGGTTTGCACAGACATGCATGCAAGCAGTGGGCGGGGAAAAGCTGATGATAATCATAGCTGGTGGTAATACATAATAAGTACCTACATATTATATTGGTTGGCGCCTGTAGCACTTCCTGTATGTACTAAGGCGATAACTTTTTACGATAATTATAGCCTCTCAACGTCTGTATAAAGTTACTCGGGATGAATATACCTACTTTATGACTACCTAAAGTATATAAGGGAAAGTTCACGCCATGGCTTTGTACATAAATTGAGAAACGGTTCTCAAACTGCCAAATTAATAATTAATCAATTAATTAGTCGAAAAAAAATATAGGAGGTATCTATTGGATAAATACTAGGTGGGTCTACGAAGGTGCTACGGGTTGAATGATGTTACACTACTTTTTGGATAGATAGGTATTTTATGCCTGCTATTTGAAGTTAAAATTGGTGGATTTTTTTTAAATTAAAAAGTCTATTAGTATAAAGAATTTTTTATTTGATAAAATTTATAGCAACACAATAAAAATAATAATAATTTATCATGAAAAAATAGAAATAGAGTAAAACTAAAAGAACACTACATTTTTTTTCTTGGGCGAAACTGGCGCCATCTGTGTTAATACCGTTGAACTCCTTAGTACTTTCACAACTAGCACAAGTAGGTGTTTAATATTTTGTTCATTTTATTTTTATTTCACGTACCGACATTATTTCTAATGAAAGTAAATGAAAGTATTATTTTTTATCAAAAACCATAGTTTCTAAATTCTTTGAAGTAGTTACGGCAATAACATTTCTGTTAATGAGACTATAAAATTAGCCTATATTTTTATAAATATGATAATCTATCTATACAATAGTCCTGCTGATGATAAAATAAGACACAGAATATGACCTAAACGAAAAGTCTACGAACTATGAAGATATAAACTAAGAAGTTGCCTACTTAGTAACAACTATTTAATATTTTATAGTGTAACATGGTATTTTCAAACTTATTCCCATGAAATAGAGTTTATTATCGCTAACTTGATACTGTCCACAAGCTCACCTCCTTGTAGAGGACGAAAATAGTAGTCTTAGGAACATACTAAGATTGTTTTAAGCAACATAAACTTAAGTGACCCGAAAGAGATCAATTTCGGTAATTGGCGATTAAGACTTTATTGAAAGCCTAATAAATAATGTATGGGTAGGCAAATAGGTATAGGTAAAATATAGAGCTACATGATAAAACTGGTAGCTATATTACAGAATATACTGAAAAGAATATTAAATAGGTACCTACCTATCTCATAATATATCTATGTATTTACACCTTTTTAACAAAAAAGTATTAAAGTAATATTTTTGTAAGGGTTATTATTTGTAATAATATAACAGTTCCTTGAATGAATTAATCTATTAGTAAAGAATTTTGTATCCAATGCTAAGATCATACAGAATAGAAACATTCAAAATAACTTCTTTGACTTGATATCACATTTTTACAATTTTTAAGGACAAAAAAATTACCTCGTAAAAACGAACCCATAATTTGGAACAAAAAGATAAAAGGCTTGTAAAGAAACAATGGCGTAAAGGGTGTACAATGGGATCATTGCAAGAGAAAGTTACAGGGTCCCGTAGGTGAGACTAGGAAGTAAAATAATTGTAACAAAAAGGGAGAAAGTTGTGTAGGTAAATAGACCACATTTTGTAGAGCCAATAAGGGTGCTGCGATGTGGCTTTCTAATTTATTTGTTATATTTATGTCGTCATTTGTGCAGTAGCTTCTGAGTTGTGCGTTGTGCTATTTTGTGATATGTTCTTAAGTGAAATTAGTGTACCAATAGTTAATAGTTATTAGGAATAAGCCCTATAAATTAACGTTAAAAGTTACTTAATTTACAATATTTTATTGACATTTACAAAGGTATGTTATTGGTCAAAAGAGTTAAAACTTTTTTTTTGCATATCTATAATTTAACTGAAATATGAAAAGTACTAACATTAATAAAATAGGTAGGTAAGTAAATGAAGCGGAAGAGACAAACTTTGAACAATCGCAAGATGCGTGACGTCGTAGCTTACTCTCCGCACCGGTGACTTAGGAGAGAATTATTAGGTACTTGGCTAGGTACTGCTGTGTGATGTTTATATTGCAACGAACATACAGACATCTCGACGCTACGACTAAACAAATACACGCCCTATAATGTTTATAAATATTTTTATAGTATGCAAAATATATAATACTTACTTGCTTATTAAATAAAAAATGTACCAAAGAAAATAAAAAACAAACGTTATTTGGGGCAACATTAGTATATGTCGATATCACCGAAAACATATAACCAAGGCTCGATATACCTTATTTGTGTTTCTTATTACAGTGCCATATAAAATCTTATTTGATAGAAGTTTTCTAACAAGATACAATTCGAATATTCTCAATGTATTGCGTTTGCTAACCGTACAATGTTGGCAAGCAGCCATCGATACGAGAGAAACGAAAGATCAGACACACAGCTCGCAGCATCTGGCATCTACGCGAGGAAGCGAGACGGCATTACACTTGATGATACATCTGCGAAAGCGTGATATCGAGCGGGCCGTTGTCATGGTAACAGACAATGGTTTTTGGGTGCATAATATTTTAGGCTGCGTCGGGTAGAGGTGGGGAGGGTATAGGCCCAGAGATCGGCAGCCATATTTTAGATATTTCCAGTTCCGTACGAAATAGATCGAACATTGGCGCGTACGATGCTGCCATGTTATTTTACTTATTTATGGTCCCAGCTATATATCAATGTTTGGGTAACAATTTTGCAAAAAATATGATATCTACATGCTATAACTATCGAAGTAATACGTAATTATAATATCATTTAATAATAATATAATTAAATAAAATATATAATATAATTAATCCTGAAAATTTATTTTAATATTCGTTTTAATATTATTCTAATTGATTCTATAACAAAACTTAAAAAAAAATATTCTACCTAATAATAAATTATTATAATAACAGTTAGCTTGTTTAAAATATGTAACTAACATGATCAGGCAGCGTCTAACTACTACCTACTATACGAAAATTGTTAAAAATATTTTTTTAACTTATTTAATTTTTTAAATTTTTGAGTTATAGTGTATATTTAATAGTATGTAAACAACCTACGTTTACTAATGTATGTAATACTTATATATATAAACCTACCTATCTGAGATTATCATAAAAATAATTATGTCAGATTTCATAATTAAAATAATAGTATCCGTAATTTTGGTAAAATTAATATGAATTGATATAAATGTAACCAATAGATAGTTATTACCTCTCTTTAAATCTAAAATTACCTAAGTATTAAATTAAATGCTACAGACCTATGACGTAATAATTTACAGGATATAATAATTTTATTATACCTATACCTAGTAAATATCTTAAGAAGTTAAGATATATTCATATAACGTTATCGTCACACACAGCTTATCAAGTAAATACCGCATGAGATAGAGGCGCTGGTGCTGAAGCACTAAAGTACTTTTAAAAACGACTTTATCAGCGGCACTTG
Source organism: Calycopis cecrops (assembly GCA_001625245.1). Classification (NCBI taxonomy): domain Eukaryota; kingdom Metazoa; phylum Arthropoda; class Insecta; order Lepidoptera; family Lycaenidae; genus Calycopis; species Calycopis cecrops. Next base: position 1,093,416 of record LUGF01024203.1, read on the forward strand.
ACTCTACGTGTCCCTTCGTGAGAAAGTTTAGCTCACACTGAGCTTTAAATTACGTAGATTACAAACAACATTTACATGGGTAAAGACTGTTAGGTTTATGTAGGTACAGAGGACATAACAATCTTTTTTCATCGTCTTCCATTATGTACCTATACTAAATCAAGTATAATGTCAAATCAGAATACTTAATTTCCTAACCTTACAATGTCGATGCTTAGATGTTCTAGGTAGAGATGGCTATTCCTCGTTTAATGATAGATTTACGTAGGTTCCTTTTTATTGTAGTGTAGGCTATTCTATTTTAAATCTTAGACATAGGATAGTTAAGGATGAAACTCCTTATTCCCGCGCTTTCAAAGAGCGTAGGTTAAGTTCATCCATTTTGTATAGGTACCTAATACCTTATATAAATTTATATAGTGAGGTAGGTATATAGTTTTATTTGGTTCTTTTTTCCGTTGCACTTGGCGATATTTAAAAGTCATGTAATTTATAAAGCGATAAAATTTATCTGCCGTCTATATAATAAAATGTTGAATTTATTGTTGATGATAGTGGAAACGCTTTTATCATCAAAAAACGAACATCTTTGTACCTACGGCCTAAACTTATACTTCACCTATACTAAAAAAAACTTTATATAGGTAAGACAAGTAGGTATTTACGGTATAAAAAAGGTTTTATATAAGTACAACATTGGTTACTGCAATTTTACTATTAGCAGCTATTTATTGTTCGTATTTTGCACGTATTCGTCTATATTGGTAGTATTTTCGCCTTATGTAGACGTTGACCCTTATTACAATCCACGTCTGCGTCTTTCCCCTCGTAAAGCCTCCAATTAATGTCGGTCCTCGGCCTCCACGATTAAGCGATATGCCAGAATCCACCTGCCCTTCAGATATTTCAGGTTGTAAA
>LUGF01024203.1:1114394-1130303 GCA_001625245.1 Calycopis cecrops
CGTCATTAAATTTGTTACACTTATAAAGTAAGTAAATCTAAATATTTAGAAGAAATTATTTTAATTTTAAAAGTTCGTAAAAAGGCTTTTTTATTGTTTTTTCAAAACTTGCCATATGTAAAATAAAAAATTATTGGAAAAAAGCTATTATTTAGGCTATTATTAAGTGTTTAGTTATTTAGATTTTTTTGTCTGTATTTATGAGTATTTTTAATAATTAAAATTCAATACCTCCATTTGTTTAAGCATGGATTATGCAAAAAACTATTTTATAGATAATTTGTTCATAATTATTTGACATGGCAACAATTGATATTGACAACTATCATAGATCAAATCATATGTCATTATCTGTAGGTACCTACTAGGTAAGTGTCAAAACTGTCAATCAAATGCCTGAGAAATTAATTTACAAAGTAAAATAAAAACATTAATAACTTATGAATGCTAACATCTATTAATTTGATAATTTAAAGTGTGGTTATCGGTGACATAATGTACCAAATACATACTACTTTAAGCACTTACATGCTTATGAATTGCTTATGAATTTGTGATACGGGAGTCCCATACAATCCTGCCGTTATTCTTTCATGAAACCGATTTTCATGAAATTTGGCAGTTTTGCGTGAAGGTGTAACAAACAAACAAACAAAATTTCGCTTCAAACATACCACGATGCAATAAAATCCATTAAAATAGTTTTGCACAATGTGTAACATTCTCGTGAACTTAAAAAATCATCAATCATTATAACCTAAATAAAAGGTCATAGTACCTACCTACTCACCTGTCCCAGAGCTATCAGCTTTTTGGAATCCCTATGGCTTTTGAAATGGTTTTAGTCGAAAAACAAATCTAATTTAAAATTATTATGTATCAAATATTATAATAATAGCTTTTATTAGACTAGCCTACAAATACAATGTAACATTAAAATTATTATTTATTCACATATTTGCTATTATTTATTGCCTATTGATCTGTATGCCAGGTGGCGTCCAGTATAAATTATAATTATATTAATGTTTATTAAACAAATATCTGCTTATCTCCAACAGAAGTTGGCTAATTAAAATTTGTAGCTTTAATAAAATTCACAAGGATATTTCCAATATTATTTATATAACAAAAGATAATTAATACGTTAAATTTCTCGAAAATCTCTCACAAAGAAAACTCAGCCAGTAACAATATCTCTGACCTTTAACAAAATAAGCTCTTTAAAGTATAAGTTACATAAAAATATAACATATCTAAGTAGGTATACATAAAACATGATACTTCTTCCCACAATTAACCAAACTGAGGAACAAAGCATAACAAATTATTGTCAAAGAACGTAAAGTACAGTATTTTTAAACACCACACTGCATGCCTGCATGCAACACCGGGGAGGTACCTCTCGCTTACACAAGACCGGCGTAAAGTGACAGCTGTGCTGTCGCGTTTCGTGTGGTGTCTGAGTAGCCCATGGAGGTGGGAGGAGAAAGGAGGGCAGCGTATTTGTATAGCCTCAATGTGGATGGTAGTCACGAAAATGACTCCGTCAGCTCATTTGCCCCCTATACCATAAAAAAATATTCTTTAAATAAATAAAGAAAAAAAATGTCAAAAACAATTACTTACTAGAAAGGAAATAAGTTTAAGAATTCAGGTCCTGACTCCGGGAGGGTGTATTATTTACTGATTGCTATCCAAAGTCTTAGCGTTCATTTAAAATTCTACATTTTCAATCAAAGTTGTTAAAGTTGTTTCTAAGCTAAGGAAATATAGCCTTATACTATATATTAAAACTGTAGATAATAATTGTCCGACAGTATAATTCATGTACTTAATTATTTCTCAAATCATCAAGGAATTCGTGGAGATAATATATTGATATCGATAACACCTGAGAAGATGTGAATCAATATTTTATTGAAACAGTTATGGCAGTACAAATGCAGGTAGGGAGTGTGGATGCCGTGGTCTATAAATAGGTAAACAACGTAAATAGAATCCGTTGAATCGGCTTCGAGCCACTAATCGATACCAGGGGAATACGCCGCACCCAATCAGCCTAACGCAACTTACAAGATAGCGTGAAATGGACCTTCCTCAACGTGTTTACGACACACTTTTGTTGCGTTGTCCTTTAGAAATATAATAAAATAATCCAATCTGGCTCGTGATATATACGGCAGCGCACTATTGGATCGTGTCTAAGCATGTGAATGTACGGTCATCAAAAATAGATCTATAATTTGTGGGCCCGTGTAATTGTTTAAGTGTCACTTATTCATTCAATAGAAATTACTGTAAAGATTAAGTGTACATTAGTGCAAGTGTAATTAAGTGATTCTCTTCCATCTTTACCTTTAATTTGTACAAGAATCTCTGGAATGAGATCTTTAGTATTTAGATAATTATAAACTTCTAACTACAACCCCGTTTGTTCTTTTTAAGTTGAATAAGTGTTTGTGACTTTAAATATCCGAAATAAAAAAAAACAAGCAAAATTTTCAAAAACTTCCTGTTTTATGAAACTTGAATTATAAAATTTTATGAGTCATTTTATTAGTAAAGCTCTTCGAATTAAAGTAGGTAAACGATGCTTAATTAAATGATGATTATCCTTAAAAAAATATCTTTAGTTGCACAAAACTTTAACTGATATTAAAATTAAAATACGAAGACCTAGTATTTCAAGTAGCCATTGAACTAAGTAATATTTTTAGTATAATAATGTACTATTTTTTTCACCGCAGCGCAAGAAAAAACATTATAGAAAAAGTTCGAATAGCGTATTGTATGTCAGCGAAATCCCGAAACTTTTGTCATTCTCTTCGGAAAATGTTTTTGTGTATTTTTTGTTTAAAACTGAATTAACGTTGAGTGCATCGTGTAATGAAACTTTAAAAGATACGATAGGGCATTCGATGCTTCACAATCGCTTTAATATGATAATAAAACAATTAAAAAAACATAAAAGCGGCAGTACATGTGATACAGGCACAAAAATTTACTTCAGCACTACCAATTATTTTACGATCGAAGTTTATAGCATTTTTATGTTGTTCCAATTGCCCTCGGTTGACAATTCGTGTTGCGTAAATTCTAGCAAAATATGCCCCGTGGAGGACTGGAATACGTTAATATGTAAATCGAAAGATAATTTAATGTAGGTTTTGTTTTAACCATAGAAGGTCTTTGTGTCTAAGTATATGTACATAAAGTTTTAAATAGGGCTTTTTACGATTAAAAGTTACTCTTTCAAAATGTTTATCCTCTTTACTATGAATTATTTATATTATCTTTATACCTAGGTATTATAGTTCTAAAACTATGATTATATTTTCTAGGCCTATATTTGTTAGAAGAGGCATGTTTAACTAATACGGATATGTATATAAATGTGATCATTTAGAGATTATTTAATCTTTTGAATAATTCATATTACCTATATAGCTTGTCATGATTAAATCGGTGTCACTAATTCAACTAGAATTATCTAAAAACACGGCCTCTTTACTTGTCACTGCTATCTGATTTATCGATCGGCTCAATAAGAAGTTCTTTGAGGGATCTAATATTGTGAGAACTCCAAAAATTGTTCACTGATATGACTATTTATCAGCACATAGCTATAACAGTTGTATTATAAGAAAAAATGAGTTCTTTTAATTAAAAAATGTGAAATGTCAAGTGCATTAATTTTCGATATTTTTAAAGCTTCAGTGAACTATACGTATGAATATTTTTTAAAAGAGTAGGTATCACTAATATTTTATTGATCTAAATATTTAAATCTATAAAAATCTTGTAGATATTTTCATTAGCAGAGTTTTCTTTGTGAGTGAGAGATTTTAGAGAAATTATCGACTCGCTTTATCCTGTGTAATTATTAATATCGTAAATATCCTTGTGAATTATTAAAGCAACAAATTTTCATTTTAAAAAACGTAAAAATGTCCAGTCATTGAAATAAACTGCAATGAAAAATATAAACGCGCTCCAAGTGGAGATAAAAAAGGAAAGTGTATTAACGTGTGTTTATTTTAAATATAGCAGACGAAATCTCAGCCTCATTTCAGTGTTCAAGAGCTAATAAGTGCTTATAGCATGCCGGGAGTGCGATTCAGCCAAAATTAAATCATTAGGAGCACCTGCGTCTCACCCTGGCACAAAGTTACTTACGGAGTTTGATTCAATTACAAATCGGCTTACCTAAGCTCCAAATTAAATTTCAAGCTCGAAATCCACATTGAAATTATTGACTGTTTTTTACTCTGAACTTTACTGCATTAAAAAATCTTATAATATGTTATAGGTATATGTAATTATACCTATTATTTTATTTATTTAATAGTATATTAATTATGGAAATGTTAAGTTATTTGAGGTAGAAAAACACATTTGCACTTCTGTTTTACATGATTTTAAGTTTTTTTATCTTCAACTGATTTAAAAAATAAAGAAAAGGATCAAGATGGAGCTATACCGACAAAGCACAGTTCACATTTTTAATAATGTTAATAATATAATATATTTGATTTCCACGAAACCATTTCTACGCTTTAGTAACTTATTATAAACACAACGTCAAGCAATTAGTTACACGTCTACGTACCGTCGATTTTTATATTTATTGCGGCTCGAAACTTTTCCAAACCCCGAAATTTTTCTTAAGAATGTTTATCCAATATATACAATCGGTGCCGCCTCATCATTTATGAAAAATTGTTTCTCTACAGAGAGTCATCTATAAAAAGCTCATTTTAAATTAAAATTAAGGTCTAGCGTGACTAATGAAAATAATCACATATTTTCACGAGTTGTGACATCGCGAAATGCATTTTATGGGTTGGGAATAGGGAAACATTTCGGTTGAGACCTGGTGCGTTTATGACCTGCTTCAAAAGATCGCTTGTCAAAATAACTGGTTGTTTTTCAAGATCCCATTGCGAGGTGGCTAAGCCGGCACTGAATCATAAGATAGAAGAATAACAAAGCACGGCCATATTTTACTCACTTTAAATAAAGCATTAATAATCCATATTAACCGGCCGCTTTTGAACGATTTAATATATTCCTACATAGGTAGAAGTAATTTTAGTACGGTATAGTGATGTTATATGCTTATTTAATGCAAGTGCATAATATATTAAGTAAAAAATGTACAGCTGGGAAATTCTTTTACTCGCCTAGGTTCCTTATAAAAAGTGACATAATAATTTATTTAAAACGGAAGACATAACAAATTTTGAATCATATTGATGTTTATAACAACTTTAATTTTACGTTGGTAGACACTTAGTAGGTACCTATTATATTATACTAGCTGGCCAATTTAATTATCGTGGTCATAAATCGAAAGAATAGGTATTATATTTTAAGACAGAAACTATATACCTTCGTAATTTCTATGAAATCGGTACAGAATTTTCGGATATTAGAGTGGACGACAATAATATTTCTATATACTGATTTTTTTACTCATTGACTGTGTGTGAATATTTTATATGCCAAAAATACATTCAAAATATTTTTTTATAATTCCCAACAAATATTTGTATTTACTTTAATTATTTCAAATGTGTATTTCATTATAATTAAATCAAATTATTGAAGTAAGTAATAATTTATTCGTAAAAAAAATATTTTTAACAGGCTGTAGCTACAAGATTTATTGGCATTAGTTAAATATTTTAAATAATAAAGATACGTTGGAATAATTAATTAAATTAATTATTATTACAATTAAATTAGTTAATTTTAAGCCATTTATTTTTAATTGTATATAGCCTATTGTTATTATATTATAGGTACGTGATAATTGGTTAAATAATTGGAAATGTGCGCTTGTAGTCCTACTTAAGATTTATTCTACCTACTAGCTTTTTCCGCAGTTTTGTTCGTCGCAATTTTAAAGAAAACAACAATATCATTGTGTAAGAAGTAGGGCTGTGATGTGTAGTAGCGGAACTGGATCTTCACGACCCAGGAGGTACCTTTCGCTGTATACATCTGTGAGTGAGAGAATTTCTGATGGCCTATTTGAGAAGCAAATAAATTATGCGGATTATTATGGACGTCTGTAGTTATGATAAAAAATTGCTCCTTTGGACTAACATAATATGTTATACCTATATTACACTACTTTGAAGTTGGTAGTCCGTTAAAAGTATTATATACCTACATGTATACCCATCTATCTCAAATACTAAATCTGTTTATTCTGTAGTAGAAAGATTAAAAAACAACACTCACTTTCGTATATTATTTAATATTAGTCAGAATTTTTAAATTTAATAATTTCCTTATCAGCAACGTGATGCTTAAAAATTACACCCCGTAGGGGCGTGAAATTTTCATGATTGGTTTTATGTTTTCACACCGCCCGTAAAAAGGGGTGTACTGTACATTTTAAAAAGCTGACACAGTTAAAGTGCTTTAGGTGATTTTTTTATTAGATGGCCTCTGGGACATGTAAAAAAATATACTAAATATGATTTTAATTAACCAATTCTATTATCATTTCGCAACTCCGTGAATAGCTATTACCATTTTATAACGGACATCATTTATGAATTTCAGACAACTAGGCACAGTTACATTATAGACATTTTACAATCATGACAAAAAACAATTTATTACATATTATCTACATAAAATACATTATGTAATAATGAAACGTGCGACTAGACTGCCTTTGCTAATTCTGTCATTGCATTTTTTTCATTTTAGCCGTGTATTATGTCTAAATTTAGCACTTGTTGTAGTAGTTAGCAATCTGAAAGTTAAAACCTCTATATTTTTGCCAGGTATAGGGAAATACCTATGTTGGCAGTAAATCTGAATTCGACAGTAAACATTTTACCTGAGTTCGTTCCTAATTAGTATTTCTAAATGGCTCAATACCTAATTTTGAATTCTTTGTATATTATGTACAAATTGGCGAGACTCCAAAAATGTTACAGATCTATTTTGTCGATTTGTTTTACTTTATATCCGCACATAACACGTGTTACCGTATTCTCATTATAAAACCGATTCCCCATCAACTAGATGAAGTTATTGTACCTATATCATAAAACGTAATACTCTAACCAACTAACTTTTATTGTTACAGTACCGCGAGTGTGTAGCCACGCACACAGACTCACGGGTCCATTAACACCGCGCATTATCGAGGCTATATCGAACCCCAACTCAGGCTTTCGATGCGTTAAAAGAAAACATAAAGTCACATTATTATGTGTTAATAATTTTCAACGATACACAGCCTCCCGTTGGAGGAATACCGTTGGACGCAACGCAACAATATGTAATTAAGAGGTAAATTGAAATTTGCCTTATACGATAAAATTGCTGTCATATAAATTGATATGCAGTTAACTTGGTCGACGTAAATCATTTGGTTTATAGGTTGCTAATTCATATCGCGAATTATGTTAATCAAAGCTCTTTATGAAAATAGCAAGAAGCGAAGTGTTTTTTTTATTTCAATAATTGACAATTAATGTAAAAATATCCAGTTGAATATAGAAATCGAAATATATTATATTATATTAAATACATAGGTGTGTAAAACCTTTATTCGTGAAGCGTAAATTATTCTTAATAAACCAGATCGACGACAGATAATATACAGGATATCAAATACCTAATATAAAATTCGAATTGCGTAAATTGTCACCTAAATCTAGTATTTTAGATATTACGTACTAGCTGCACCCCGCGGTTTATCGCGTATACGTTTGCATTCTGTGAAAATATCGGGTTGAACAGATGAATTATAGTTTAGGATCAATTCTAAGATAAATACACAAAAACATTCGTAAAAATAGATCATGATAATAAATATACAATAAAAGTCTCTATTAGTAAACGATTCCTTTTTCTTTAAAAACTGTGTACACAATTTACATTAATTGACAATAATATATTTCTATTCGGATTGAATAAATACTTACCCAATAATACAAGTTAGGTAAATGTATAGGTAGCAATAACATCAATTTAAACAGCTCTTAATGTTTGTTCGTCAGACAATATCAATACATATTATAATCAATAAAAATCTCTTGCGGCGTAAATAAAGAAAACCACCGGGGAAGTAGGTATTAGTATATTTAGTCGGCTCTGATACACGGGTCGCCGAGCCGAGCCAGTCCCTCCCAGACGTCACATAAAATTAGTATCTAAGTACCCGTCATTATCAACTCGCACCAAACAGGTCCGAGGGTATTTCTACATAAGATCATATCTAACACCTTATCAATATGTGGGTAGAATACATTCGATATTTCGTCGCGTACCTTTACGGGCTTAGGATACGTCCAGGGTAATCAGATAATTTTAATGTTTTTATATTCAATTAAAACTCATCTTTTAAGTAAGTTATCATGCAGTTACATGATATTTGTACGTAACTCGTATGAAGTGGTAATTAACGTCGATCAATATAAGGAGATCGCTTTAAAATATCATTTTTAATTGTGAAGCGAACAATAAAGACGTAAAGTCTCGATATTATTATTTGTTGATAGATTTAATTAAAAAAATATTCTTTTGCAAAGCACGAATTTTGCGGAATATATGAATGGTATTGAAAGATTTAATCATTTTTATACAATCTAATAATCAAATAATGCTTATTAAAGGTCGAGTTTTGACAAAATTTTTCAGTTTATCTCAAAGCTTATAATTTAATTAGCAATTACTAAAACCTCTTTTATTCTTAAAAGATAGTGATAATCAGACAAAGTATGTATTAATAATAGTATTATAGCTATTAATTGTTATATTTTAATGTAAGAATAGTTTAGAAATGTTTAGACATTTATTAAATTAATATTATTGTGATATCTATTGTCTACATACATGCGGACAAAATAAATACACGAAAGGTACACAAATAAATACACGGAACCTATTGCTATAATGAAAATCATGCGGTAGAGCATCCCGGTGGATGTGAAATTAAGCAATCACTGGCTCGCATACACTCCAATCACGCCAATACGCCCATAAGCAAACAATACGTATCGTGAACCTACAATGTACGTCCAACGTATCCGACAATCAAATGCCGTACTTTAATGCACCGCGTCGTCCGTATTTTACCTCAACGAGCGCTCAATCTTTGTTAATATCGTACGTACGTTTTAGCGTCAAACGTTACAACAAACAGCGTAATGAACGAGAGATAGTGTGCCGGTGAATTGGGTCGGCACGGCAGGGGTGGTAACTGTCGATAAGCTTTGAGTTTATCGACAAGTTTTTGTAAGAGGTAGTGCCACACTGCATGCTTGCATGCAGTCGAATTGGGCCGGCACGACCGGGGAGGTACCTCTCGCTTACACGAGACTGGCGTAAAGTGACAGCTATGCTGTCGCGTTTCGTGCGGTGTGTAAGTAACCGGTGGCCCATGGAGGTGGGAGGAGAAAGGAGGGCAGCGCATCTGTATAGCCTCTATGCGGATGTTTGTGGGCATCGGTAGTCATGAAAATGGCGGCTGACTGCTCGTTTGCCCTCCTATATATAAAAAAAAAGTTCCCGTTTCATCAGGCGACTTAAAAGTTGTGCTGCTGTTTGTGGGTGTCGGTAGTCGCCAAGCCGATTGTTAGGGCTATCATACCATTAAAAATAACTACATGATTGACTCACCGTGATCGCGCGTGTGTTTTCTCGAAGCGGTGTGTATCGAATCGCTAATGCCTAGTGCGAGCCAAATCACAATCTGTTTTCACAGATTTTGGTGAAGTAGCGACGTATAAAAATTGTGCCAGAGAGGAACTTTAAATAGAATTGTTTATGGATACGCAATGCGTTCGCCGTTGTCAGCACGCCAAGAATTATCGATTTGCACATATCTGGAAGCGTGAAGAGACGATTTAGACGTAGTGCCTATTTAATAACCAATATACACATTCTTGGAGTAGATAATGAAGCTGATTGCACTGGCGTGACCGGTAACGTGAAGACCGGTAGTTTTAGAAAGGCGAAATAGTTTTGTTGCGGACTGTGGTGGCAATGCCATGATTGCCTAACGCAAGAAAGAGTAAAGCCTTCTTACCTTTTACCTCAAAATAGAAAAGTGTTATTTTATAGATATCTATAATTAAGGTGTACTTCAATAAATACTGCATGTAATTTTATTGTGAATGGCAAACATAAATACAAAGCAAGCTCACATAAAAATAATAGACAAACATTCACTAAATATTTTTAAATAATATTGTATTTATACATTATAATAACTTCATCAATTTATTTCCGTTATAATCACAGCAGGTGCAGAATTGTGTACAAAATATTTTCCAAAAGCACAAGACAAATGCTACTACTTCATGACTAGCTGTATTCCGTGGATTTACTATAAAATTTTATTTTTTCAGTTTAGACAGTAGTTATAATAATGTTATTTCGTATTTTTCAGTAATAGCTTATGTTCTATTTTCTTGCAAATTTCATCAAAAACCGTTTTTTTGTACCTACGTACGTACCTACCTACCGTTTACGTACCATACGTACAAAAAATATTGAAAAAGTGATAGATATTTATACCTTATATTAAGTAAATAGTAGAAATCTGCCGAGCTGCAATTTTTGTACGACACTGTTGCTGTACAGTAGCTAACTGAAATTACTATATCGATTAATATCTCAATAAATTGTTATTGTAGGTATGTGTAGAGCCAGAAACTACTTTTTAATTATATATTATAATATTGTATGTACCTATATAGGTAATATGATTGATTAATTATCATTGTATAGTACCAACTTAGCATGGAACTAAACTAATATAATGTAGGTTTAATTCCATAGATTATTACAATACCTACAGTAAAAAAATATCTATATTTTATGTACTTATAAAATGTGATGCATTTAATTATGATTTTTATAACAATAATTGTTATTATAATCAAACCCGCCGGCTTCGCACTCACGACATCTTACGTTACGTGCGTTTAACACTCGCGTCGTTCCTTCTGTGCCAATCGGTCGTCAAATAAATAATAAAATAATATTTAACATTACCTAAAAGATAGATTTGTACATATGGATAGATAGACCACACATCTGTCTGTAGAATATTAATAGACTGCATAGTTCCGTATGCCTGCCTCCTTGATTCGGTGTCCAGTTACTTACATAGTCCTAAATCAATTTAAACTTATTGTGTTGACTGTAGAGTAATTGAAATTGATACTTGAGGCCGTTTATGGTTCGTCAACGACCATCATTGGTATAGACGACACCAACGCTTCATCCGTATTTATTATTGATTAGTTGATGGTTCATTCGCCAAATTAATTAAATTATGGCTCTCGCAGATCACTCGGGCTATATATGATTAGTTACGCTCCAAGTGGATGACAATTTTAATGATCATTACTACAAAACCTGTATTAATACCGATTACTTATCTGTCATTGTATCTATGCAGGTATTGGTACCAGAAACAAAAAAAATAATAATATACCTACCTTATTTTCTATTTTCTTACCTATTGATGTTTCAAATCTCATTTTTGAGAGTTTATTTATAGTATTTAAGCTACAATTTTCATTGATAAGGCTAAAAATATATAAGACAAGACATTTAAATTGTATTCAACGACAGCTATCGTGTATAAAAATAGTATAACCTTCACTTACATATTCTTACCCGATACGAAAAAGATGCTTAGAAAAATTCTTTCTTGTTATAGGAAAGGCGAGAGAGAGCCCGGGCCACACGTCGAGTCTACCTACATATTTTATTGACCCTGCTCTAGCAAGGGGTGGGCCGTGTCGAGACAAATCTGAAGACACATCCCATGGAATAATCAGAAACTTTTGAAGCAGAAGAAATAATAATATTAAAATTTAACCAAAACCTTGCCTGTGCGATAATTGGTATGGATTTAAAGTTAGGTTAGAACTTAGGAGGTAGGCACCTACGCCAATTTTATGTACATATATCATGTTTCCTCCTCCAATTTAAGTTTCAAAATAAAATTTACAATCCCTCGTTTGTTTTATTTAAATCAACCATAATTGTGAGTTAATTTATATTCTCAAATAAATCACTTAGTAGAATAAATAATACGACTACATAAGAACCCTTGCAATTAGTTAAAAAATTCAAACCGCACATGGTAAAATGAATGATGTGTTCCAAATATTAACAACAATTATAAATTATTTTTTTGTATATTATATCTTACTAATAAAGAAAACATTATTCGTAGAATATTTTTCGATGGGATTCCTTCCACTTGTTTTAAGTATCCTCATACAGTTTTACATTTACATATTATAATTAATGTTAACAGCAGTAGGTAAACAGAAGCCATGCGGTTTGTCTTTTAATTAACAATTAATATTTATAACAGTTATTGTTATAAGTGTGTGTAAATTTTGTCCACTCTTTGTTGAAATTAGGAATATGGGCTTTTTATGTTCCCATAAATTTAGTACAATTATGTTCAGTCACGCAACATTCTGTTTGACCAAATAAATCGGTTGGACGGACGATTACATTTAATTACACCTGGATATTAAATGCATATGATTAGATACTTTTTTGGTAGGTATTTATAAGCTCAGTAGATACTAAAGATAGGAATATATTTAGCAATCAAAATATAAACATTATTCAGCATAAACATAATACCTACCTATAATTTTGATTTTAAAACGGATTAAACATAGGTGCCTAACTTTTTAAATCAAGTTTTAAACTGTCTGGTATTAAGTACCTACCTACAGTTAATACTTATAACTAGCAATATAATATAATAATATAATAAACACATTTTGTATTAAAAAGACCTACAAATTTGACATTCAAACCATATGAGACAATCGAGTTATTTAGGTATTATAATTAAAATTGGGCTTTAAACCATATTTAGCTAGGTACTTTCAATGACACTATTATTTAACTCTATTATTAATCGAAACAATATTATCTTGAGAAATATTTTTTATATTGTATTCCATGTGTAGCGCACCTTTACTTTATGGCGTATCAGTCGGTGCGGTATTCCCTAACTGCACTTCAGAGATCCCAACCGGCATGTACAATATTACCAACATACACGTATGACTTCCACGCAGCACTCGCATACGAAATAGGACATGTATTTTTCAGTAGATGTTTATTTTTTACTGAAAAATATTGCTGATAAAAATACGATTGGCAAAAAAAAAAGGTTTAATTTATGTCACCTTTGCCAATCCGGTGGCAGTCTGCGTAAATTCGTATATTTAAAAAGCAGAAATTTCATATTCAACTTTCGCTACATAATTCTTATTTACAGCTGCATATAGCAGGTGCATTTTTTGAAATAACAACGTCGTTTCAAGTTTTTGATTACATGTTTAAATCTTTAGGGGGTATCTGATGATTTTATTACATTTTTACGTAGCTAAGTACTTATTTTAAAATATTGTTATATATTTCATGATAACATTTTCATATTTTAAAAGGAATGCCTAGGTATTTCATTATTTCTATAGAGCCATTTATACGGTGAAGTTTGAGTATATTATGGCACAGTTAGGTAGATCAACAAAATTCCTACACATCTTCACATTCTATAATAGATATAGATATAGATAGAGATTTTTATAGAGTAGATACCTACCTGTATGAATAGGTATAGAGAAGAATATTTATTCTCTTTATATAGGTACCTACCTATATTAGGTATTTATGGAACACTATTATCTCTGCTTATCTTATTAATGAACCAGTGTCAAAATGTCTTGTTGTTTTATTGTATCTAATTAAACAAAATATTGCAACATAAAGAAAGAAGCAAAGAAATTACAATTCTCTATTTAAAAAATAAAACTATATGTACTCAATTGTATGTCTTAAAAGTGAACAGCATATTAAAGATAGGGATCGGTGAAATACCCAGCATTTATGACTATTATTTATATGATTTATAACAAAATTTACCATACTAAGTGTTACATAAATAAACAGAATTACGGCTTGTTGTAAAACACGCATATAATTGCATTCGTTACTTTATACGGTAATTATATACATTATGAAGTTGCCGCTTTGGAATTTCTACACACATACATTCTCTATTATGATGCACGAGAATTTCACAATAAATAAGGGAGATTTTTTTTATGTATAGTGGGGCAAACGAGCAGTCATAGCCATTTTCATGACGCCCATAGACATCCGCATAGGGGCCATACAGATTCGCTGTCCTCTTTTCTCCTCCCCCCTCCACGGGCTACTTACACACCGCACGAAACGCGACAGCACAGCTGTCACTTTACACCGGTCTCGTGGAAGTTTTAAAGCTAATAGAGAATAGATAGAGTTGAATTTAATTTTTAGGGAGGAAAACTAGGAGATAGAGTCTTTGGGTGATTATAAAGGTCAATGAAATGCTCTTTCTTTGACTTCTCACCTTATGGGCACTTCCCCGGTCGTGCCGGCCCGATTGTGCTGCAACGGAATGCAACAATGGCCACATTTCTTCCAGTATAAAACTCTACCGAGATGCACATTTACTGGTGGTTTTTATGATATCTAGACCTTTATCTAGACTAATAGAGTGTCTAAGTTTATTATTTATTATTATTATTATTATTACTATTTAATGATCACTGTTGATTGGGTTAAATTATCGTGATAGTTTAATGAATTAATTATAATATCTGCGTGTCCAACCGGTCTGCTGCTAATACCAAGAACAACATAAATGTAGGCATAAATATGTAAGTTTATACGTCACATATTGCAGTATTACTTAATTGGCTCGTCACGTCCAGGAAAGCACATTTTACGTCTATATTTTTCAGATTATTGCCTGCCCAAATTAAGGCGAGAAACACATTCAGTACGCTAGTAAGTAGTCTTAATAAAGTTCTGTATGTAAAAATAATGTATTTTTTTTGGTATAAGAGGGCAAACAAGCAGTGGGACCACCGACGCTCATAGACATCCGCGTAGAGATAAAATGCGTTGTCCTTCTTCCTCCTCTCATCTCCATGGGCCACCAGCGACTTACACACCGCACGAAACGCAACAGCACAGCTGTCACTTTACGGCGTCTCTTGTAAGTGAGAGGTACCTCCTCGGTCGTGCCGGCCCAATTCGGCTACATACATGCAGCGTGGTGCAACTACCTCTTCCTAAAACTCAAGCTACGTACCTAAGCTCGACATTGCTTACACCGTCGGGTACCTACAACTGTCTGGAGCTCACGGAATACCGTGTAGGTACCGACTTGAGCGAATTCTATCGCATCTCGTGTAACCGGTGGCACATGGAGGTGGGAGGAGAGAGGAGGGCAGCTCAGCTGTATAGCCCCTATGCGGATGTCTATGGATGATAGTCATGAAACAGGCTCCTACTGATCGTTTGTAGTGGAAAACGGTTCAGCTTAGCGGCTCATGTTTTAACACGTTCAATGCCACTACGATTTTCATGATTATTCCCGGATGCCGCCATACATTTGATGATAGACTCGCCTAGCGAGTCGTAGGCACTGCAATGAAAATTACATGAACTCGCCAGGCCTGGCGAGTTCGGTGGCACTATATAATTGTTGAATATGATGAACTTAATTTTTTGTCATTTTTGTGGCTGTCTTTGCCTCCATAACGTGTGTGCCGAAAGTAAACGTTGTTTGGGGATTGTTCTGTGTGTTTGGAGTTATTAACATGGTCAAAAACTCAGAGAAAGATTCGAGAGTTAAGTGTCTTTCGTAATTTGGTCACTGGTTGTCAATATTTTATAGTACAATGTGTTAATTTTACACTGGATCAAAAAAAAGTACGGATACTAGATAGCAAATTATCGATAAAAAGTAGAAAGATTGTTTTTTATGTCATCTATTTAAAAAAGAGAGGCATCATAATTTTTTTTTATCTTTTGTGCCATTAAAAAAAA
>LUGF01024203.1:1140957-1172796 GCA_001625245.1 Calycopis cecrops
TACTCATGTCGTTACAATAATTTACCTATACATTTTATCTGGTAGGTAGGTACTAACTTTCTTCGTTGTTTATAAATATAATTATTATAAAGTCTTGATGTTGTCATGAAATACCAAGTATTTAAGTAGTAAGTTATTAATAAAGTCAAATATTGATTTGTTTTTTATATTGGATACCCTTCCATTTGTATAGCGCTTTTTTTATAATTCCACATTTAATTTTGATATAATTCCAAAATATTCAGTCTTTGAAAGCTCAAGTCTCTATTTATATTTGATACCCGTGTTTATTTTCAATATAAGGGCTTCAATATAATTCAAAACGGGTCTCAATTACCCAAATCTCTTGTCTCCTAACGACCAATGAAGGTATAACATAAGGATCCACATAAAGAAGTTGGTAAGGCAAACATTAAAAAAAACTGAAGCCTATATTATAGTAGCGTCTCAAATAATTACCTTATGAAATTCTGTTGAATGTTCACCCATTGTCAATGTATCTGAAACAAGACAAAACATTTGTGATAATAACTCGCTTAGTAGAGTGTCTCGTAGTCAAGGGCTTATAATATTCATATTCTCGTACATATCTTTAATAAGTAGAGCAAGCACGTCATAACAAAAAACAATATAGGTAGGTACCTACGTTTGTATACATAAGTAGAGAGTGCGTACCTATATGACACAAGTAGGACTTAGGAGCCAAGACAATCTTTAATCAATGTATAATCAATATTAAATCATAGCTTTGTAACTATAATATATATGTTTTACATAAATGTTGTTAGGTACCTATAACATATACTTAAATAAAAACAAACACAAACATATTAATAAAGTTGTTATGCACTCAAATTAATAATATTTACCAACACAATTTACTTAATTAATCCTCATAGCAACTTTGGGTTAAAATATTAGGTATTTAATGCTTAATTTCAATATTAAATTACTCAAAATCGAAAGACCCCTGTGGCTGTCCAATGTCAAAACGTTTTGCGAAAACTAACAAGCAAAACATGTAGGTATATGTGTATATACACAATTATGCAAAATATAATAGCAATAATTTAATTTATTTATGAATCAAAGGAAAAATTCGAAATTTCTTCGAAATATGTCTTCAAAATCGTATTATATTACAGCACCTGATGCTTAATTATGTGCGATTAAATCCACAGGTATTAAGTAGTTTATTAAACTCTATATATTATCGTACAAATATAGACAAAAAAAATATATTCATTAAAAAAAAACCCTACAAACAAACATGTAGGTTTTCTACATCACTTAATATACACCGAGACCAATTAAACAATTGATCCGACAAAACAAACCACGCAACGGTCCGCATATTTAAGCAGATAATGCGTTTATGTCCCAGTTGCGACGCGATTCAATGCAAGGTCGTAACCCGACACTACATCACCTGGGTCCAATCCGTCACCATTGCCTCAAACCGTAAAACCCGTCTGCTACTAGTCTACGTCTTTTACGACCCAACCGATGCCTATAAAAATAACTGTCTCGTATAAAACTGTGTGCACACGCTATTATTATAAATGATACCGCCTTTACGATTTAATATTAACGTTTTTATTCCAAGTGTTTATTGCCTGTTATTCAATTTAATGGCGTTCTTGAACTTGCAGCTAGTGACACCGTTTGATCCAAATCGCATTTTATTGTTTCACTCAATGGACGTATGAATTTTACGAGCGTTACGTAATCTGTGACGTGTTATTAACGTAGTCGTGTCTCATTCTACGTATCACTTGCCGTTGCACGCGCCTTAAACTATTTCAAACGCGCTTTTGTTTTTATATCAAAACAGCACGTTCCGTTTTACAACTTGGCGCGAGGCTACGTCATTTTATTGGAGTTGTAGAATGCATATCTGTTTCACAATATTCATCAGATATTTTGATGTAGATGGAAACGAAACAAATCGTGAAACAAAATGTGCTTTCCGTTTTGTAAAGTATCATTTGCATGCATATGCTCTCGGTTGGTTCCATTTTTGTGGAAACAAATAATAGATCAAATACATCTGGGCCCGTATTAAGGGACATCTTTTCCCCAGAGAGGTTTGATAAATATTTTTGTTGTTATTCTTAGCTGAAATTCTTAAAATATATGAAAGTCAATTTGAAGGGAATGAGTTTTATGTAGGTATATGTACCTAGTTCGTATAATCTTTGAACAAGAAAGTTGAAAGCTTGTTTTGCCTTGACATAGGTAGATAAAATTATATCATCTGTAATTACCTACCGAGTGAGAAATATTTTCAAATATTTTATCCGTTAAATATATTAGCTAAATAATGCCTAATTTTATTTTTCATTTATATTATGTTTTGTAAATAATAGAATATAAAATAAGAATAATTCATCGTTCCAAAAATGAAGATATTGTCAAATCTATTTTAGTACCTAGACAGGTATGTTGGTACCTAGGACTTTAGAATTCTCATTACATAGGTACCAATTTTTATGTCATATTTATCATGACTGTATTTACATTTAAGAATGTATTCGTAGTATATACTACATTACAGTACCTACTACTTACATACTATCAAATATTAAAGCGATTGTAATTTACGATTACAATATATAATGTCTTCATTATATATTGTAATGGTTTTTCACAAACAAGTATGTAGCTATATTAAACCATAAGTTTATTACTCTCGCGCGTATTCTTTAAAAGTTTCGAATTACGAAACATTCTCGTGTATTTTTTGAATTTCATGTGCAATAAATATCTCAAAATAATCTGAGTATATTCGATAATTAACGAAAGGGCGAATTCAAAGTAATTTTATTGCACAAAAAACGTTATAAAGAAGGAAGATAAATAACTTGGAATGTGCAGAAATATCTACATCAATATACATAAACGTGTACATATCTTCTTATATTTCTTTATATATTATGTCCTGTGGATTTCGAAGAAGCGAATAAATACCGCTAATAGTCCGGATCGCGGTCAGCGTATTAAATCGTAAACACCTACCATTTTTAATGCTTATTGTGTGTCGGATCTTCCCGAAAACCAATTGAAAACGTTAAATAAAATCATAACATTATGTGGCAGGTGTCATACGTAGACGGTGCCTGGATAAAATTTCACATTCATTACTTAGTTTCTTGTTTGTCTTTTATTTTTTGGCTCACTCGATACGTTTTGAAATCTCTACAAGATGGGGCGTTGAGATTGCAAGCGTTGAGTGGCAAGTAACGATAGCCAACAAATTTGAACACACTTTTACCTAAAATTTCTTTATATCTCATTTGCCGACGATGGTTATTGATATTGCCCACGATATGGCTTCAACACCGAGTTGTAAAGCTTTAGTAATCGACTAAGTAATTATGTTAACTGTTGTAATAATACATTAAAATAAAATCGTAAGTATTTAATATTCGAATTAACGTTTAAGAGTATGTTACGTTGTTAATTAAAGTTTAATTAAAGAGATTATTTAAGATTTATTTGAAACGGAGTCGTGGTAAATGAATGTATTTTTAAAAGTGACACATTTTCAGATGGTATCTAATAGATAGGCGACTTGGATTTATTTCAAAAATTATTGCAGCCAAATGCCTTATGGGAGCCAGAAGTAATAAAATGCCAATTTGGTTAGGCATACCTAGATGTGGTCTTACTATTATTAAGTATAAACTTATACCTATAATATACTTACAAAAGAATTTACCTTATATGTTTCACATTCAATCTTAAGATACCGATCGGTACCTAATAAAAAAATAGGAAAACAGTAAAAGTTAAGACATTAGGTACTCTTAGTAAAAAATCCGTATCTTTAGGCATAACTATAAAAATAACCTGTTGACTTTTAACATCTATTTCTTATTAACATTTTTTGCTGATGGTACTTAGTTAAAAGGTACGTTGCAGGAAATGCACCACGTCTTCTCGTAAATGAATTCGTCATTCGTATGCTACAGGTTTAGCTGCCCCGATGTAAACAGGGTACATTCCCCCCTCTGAAAGGGGATTGGAAGCTTTCTCTGGGACATGCAAAACCGTAATAATCTAACAGCAATGCCTTCAGATATATTCGCTTTTTAGATAATTCCTTATTCAGCTGAATCAGAATTATCGTAAGCTCTTCCAGTTCCCTATAATTTTATTCTGAGGGAAGAAATGTTGTTAATAAATAAAGACTTTCTCCATTACCTACAACCCTGATTGGTATAATCCACCATTATCCTTCGGCAGATTTATACAACTAACACATTATTAAAATTCCGTAGTTTTTTAATTATGGTATAAGGGGGCAAATGAGCAGTCGCAGTCATTTTCATGACTACCTACGCCCATAGACATCCGCATAGTGGCAATACAGATGCGTTTCCCTCCTTTCACCTCACACCTTCATGGGCCACTGCTTAACACCGCACGAAGCAACATAATTTACACTTTAACACTCATTATTCTTGTTGTTGTATAACTAATCATGTGGTGTTTACCTGTAAGTGATTGATGCACTTCATATATGTAATAATAATAATGTAACATGTAAATGTAATTTGTGTAATCAGTTGTTGGTAGACCTTTTAAATAAAATAAAAAATAAAAAATTATTATATGTTTAATTATTTTAAATATTACCTACGTATAAAAAGGCAAACAAACAGCCGTTGCCTTCAGGTGCCCACCAATGCTCATGTACATCTATAAAATTAGGATAATGTAATTGTTGTTTTTCCCTCATTCCCTCCTTTTCAAGGGGCTACACAAAACTCATTAGCCGCACGAAACGCGTCAAGCTTTCACATTACGGCTGTGTCCTGTAACCGGGCTCGAATCGCAACTACACTGGAGCATGGCATTACCTAGGCACTAAACAATCCTTAGTACGAAACCACGTTACACCAACGCCACTCATTACCAATTAGCTACTGTATATCTAGTTACTAGATAGTTACATGATGATACATGACATTTAAAGAAAGCCCTTTGGAGGGTTATAAAAATCTAAATAAACCGCTATAGGTACAATCCGTATTAATGTAATAATTCACGCGGTGTCAAAATGTTGAAGTTTACGCGGTGTGAATGAGCTTAAATATCATAAAACTTTTAGGATCTTGTTCGTAATGGAAAAACAAAGAGGCGTCTGTGCCTAAAATAGATCGCTAAGTAGTGCTGTTAATATCGGGCATGTTTCAAAAGTTTTCTAGAGCAGCTTGGCGGAGGGCCAGCTAATAGGGGGCGCTTACAAAAACAATGGATCTAATTTTGTAAATTTATTCTCTTCTTTACTATTATGTTTTTGTATGTAAAAAACTTGTATTATGTATGATTAGTAATAATGCTGAAAGGAATTTGTAAAAGTTCATATCATCATTCGGTATCATCGTTTTCGTGAGAACATCTGTTGTTATTACGTTTTTGTAATTTATATTCGAGCGAAAAAATTATACTTCAAAGATGAATGACCAGACTCAAACTCTGTAAAGATGTGAAAAATATTTAAGTTTTAGCTATCGTTAACTATAATTAAAAGATTATAATAGATAAACAAGCAAAAAACTAAGTTCATAATACTAAAAAAGAATTAAATAAACCAAAAATTGACACGTAAATAGTTTAATATATCTCGCCAAGACTACGATAGTTGAAAATTTAAAAAAATAAACGATTTCTTTAAAATGTTGGTATCTAAATAAATTATCGTAATGTTTCTAGATATTTTATTTTTATTATTTTATTTGGTTACTTCATTACATTTTGTTAACTTCACATCTTGTATACCTGAGCCGAAATATAGTTAATAAGTAAGATGTAGGTGTGTAGGTTATTTGTAATACTTGTATAGCGACATTACACGCGTCTTAGTCCTTTGGCGTATTTTTTTATATTTTTACAATGTGCTGTCAAATTTTCAATTTTAAATATTATCTTGCCTTCATTGACTCGCACGTTCAAAGTGATTCAATCATTTTTTCAGATACATCGATCGTTTAAAAGACTAAACATACATACATACCTACACATCTACAAAGATAGCTAAACTCATAAACGTTTGTAACATACCCATTGCGCAGTCAGGTAAAAATAGTAATATTACCGAAAATTATCAAAAAACGAAACTTATCCCAAGTTCCCAGTTTACGTAGTCGCATTATACTAAATTGTTGCAGCATTCCAGCTGGATCCCTGATGAATTCCTCTCGTATTTATCAATATACGAGTGAGTCATATCAAGATTTTTGGACGACGTACAATTTGAAAAATGCCTTTGTTCGAATAAAAGCAATGTTTTTCATGCAGTATATAACATTCTTTGATAAATTGTTTCATGCTTTTGAAATAACTTTATAAATTTAAATAATACGAAGGTATGTGAGGTATAATTTAGTTGTTAAAGTCTGGTATTTAACTTGCCCGTAAGAATTATACGTAAACATAGGTACCTAATTAAATATAGTAATATTGTAACTACATTTATGTTTACTTTAAACACTAATAAAGAACAATAGCAACTCAGGGATAGTAGATAATACAGAACATTTTAACTGTTTATGTCATATTAAATGAGTGACAACATGACATTTGTACTATCCAACAAATACTAAAATACTGAAATATGTATCAGCAAAAACCATTTCTATACAAATCAAAATTCTGTACATTGGAAAGAACTGTAAGTCACATAAATGGTGTAAGGAATAAAACGAAACGCAAGCGATATAAGCGCTATAAAGCGTTACGCTCCATTTCTCGATAAACTTTTCACACAAGATTACTCCTCATGCCAATTTATCTCATTCTGCGCATATTAAATCTTTTCATATAAAGTAAACTTTAAAAATAAAACTAGATTTAAGTTTGTCAACATACCTATAAAAACGATAGAGCAACTTTACATTTAAATCTAAAATGTCACTTGTCACTTCATGTAAAGAAACGCTGCAATGTTACTTTATTTTTTCGTTTCCCATTTGGACTCTAGTCTAGAGTCTAGACAAATTTCAATTTCCAAATATATGAGTGTACTCTATATTACACTCAACACCATAACAAACTTATACAACTCCAAGCTCAATGAACCATGGTTATTATGCTAATCTGAACATACAATTTCGATTTCCATTGTCAGAGCAAATTATAATATTGTTCGTATTTTTTCCGATGTATACATTTGATATATTGGACATTTGAATATATGATATCCGAAAACCGTACCGATATAAAACCTTTTTTGTCTCTGATTAGAATCGTTTACATCAGTCCTTGGGGATAAATCTTACAAAAAAATACTCAATGAAGTCAGATTTTTTGTGTTAAGATACATAACATTATGACAAATTACATAGTTTTCTTTGGGAATATATTTGGCCTTATTTCGTTCAGCCGTTTTTTAAAAAGGCTTACATCTATTTTGATACGATATTTTTTATAATTTATAAAATAAGTTTGCCTATATAGAAAAATTAAGATATTATATTTTATTGTATGATTAAAAAAAACTAGTAATTCGTTTGTTTGACGTCTATAGAAGTTGATGTAGCTAAAATTTTTATATTTTATCTATTACCTTATAGTACTAGCTATCTGCCTGTACATCCCTATCAATAATTTAAGCAATGTATCTACGGGTTAAAGATCTTAAATATATATCTCTAAGAAAATATATCCTATTTGTAATATATTTATTAAATATAATGTAGGTATGACCTTCAACGGATTATCTTGAAAGTTAATGAACTTCAGTATTTACAATTATAAGATAATTTATTATCGCACAACTGTACATGGCAAAAAAATAGGAAGAGAGATATTTATATGATTTTAAAGTTTATAATTAAAAAAACTTTATAAAAAAACACGATATTTCTCTAAAATTTTAGCTTTTTCATATGTGATTGACGTCTTTCAAAAGCATTCTTATAATGTATCCAGAGCTGGCAGTTCTCCAAGGCGCCAAGTTGGAGGTTTGTTTAATTTTATCCCCGTCTTTGGGGATTACTGACAAATGAACGCAAATAACTTTACATGTAACGACACCATTATTCACATTGTAATTTCTTTGTACTTTTACTAAACAAATACAGCTACTTGATATATTGCATGCACATCCTGTGCGGGTTGTTTGAAACTAAATATTTATGAAAATGAATTCGAATTTCTAGACACTCAAATGATAAAAATAATTAGTTTGATATATGACACGAACATTTGCAAGAAGTGGCCCTCGAAAACAATGATTACAAATAAATTAACATAAATAAAATGCTTGTATTCAATGAAATAAATAAAATTGTGATGTCATTTGGATATGACTTATTTTGTTCTCTGTTACGAAAAAATGCTAAAAACATTTTGATTTGAATGAAAACTAAAGTATTATGTCCAAATATTATGACGGACTAGATGCCATTTTTGGTACCTTCAGATAGACCATAATAATCTAAAAAGAATTGGTTACACTTACATATCTCTATAATATTTATTTGATGTCAAATAAATGATATTTTCTAATATTTGCAGTACCTACCGAACAAAACTTTTATCTATCTATCTAATGTAGGTACGATCGAAAGGTAGTCGGTAACACGTGTGTCGCATATGCAGGCTTAAATTGGGGTGATAAATGATAATATTTTACGTGCGTTGGTGACTGCTGGCACACATTAACTTGGCACGTCATTTATTGAAGGTGAATACAAGTCTATAAATGGCTTCAAATCACGATGTAATTAATAATATGTAGTCATTTTGGATATTAAGGAATTTCCATTGCTTCCCTTTCTTTTGTTCCATTGCTTTGGTTACTTAATGGACAAGTGAGAAGCATAACTCCATTTTCATGTATAGTGGAGTGCCTGGAGCATATAAAACCGTAAAACCTCGTAATAGAGCTGTAACAGTGAATGGATTAATATGATCGATGTGGGATATTGTTTTTTAATTATACTATAAATTGCAATGTTTACCCATTATTTTTTTGTGGCTATTACTGTTTTAAGTGAAAATATATGGTCAAACACTATATTTTTTTATAATAATTTGTTAAAAAGAAAAAAAAATGAAATGCACAAAAAATTAAAATAGTCGTCGCTTAAAGCAAATAGTAAGAAGGACTATTTAATTTATTTTATTTAAAAGGTTAAGCGATAAATATTTTATTTTAGTTTCAGTTAGCACTAAAAATGGCGGTATGAATAAATTTTATCTATACATATAATAAAACAATAAAATCCACGTGTCTGTACATTGAATACATTTACGAAAAACTAATTGGGGGCAATGTTAAAATAGTATTAGAACACTTTTCAATGTTTTTTATTTTTTTTTGTCTGTTTGTCCGTTTGTCTGTTTGTCCAGGCTAATCTTCGAAACTATTGGACGGATTAGAATAAAACTTTTTGTGGTGTATAGATACAACATTTAATCAACATTAAAAACACTTTTTGCTGTGGTAAAATCGCTCATTCCTACGGGAAATCCTAATTTCGACACACCGCAAACAATAACAAATCACTTTAATTATAATATTACTACGCTACGCGAACGAAGTCGCAGGCACCAGCCTTCTCGCATATAACATGTAGAATGTCGGTTTGATAGGTCGTACATTGATTTGTTTAAAGATCTATCTTCCTTTCAAAATCATGCGTATCTACCATAAATCTAAAATGGTCACACCTTGACCGCACTTTCGATGGGAATTTGACATTTATTTATAACCAATAGGTCTATGTTTGTGGTAACCACAATTTTAAATTTGAAGTTCCATTGAATTCATTGTTTCACCAGTCCTTCTCAGGTCTGGGCAAGGGTTGAACCAGTGACAAAATATTTCAGTGAAGTTCCATAAGAGAGTTTTGAAAATCTTATTTGTATATAATGATATTAATTTCATTTCATATAAATAAATACAATATTGCCTAAATGGGAATATCATTTACGAACATCGTCTGTATCATATATTTACCTACAGCGAATTCAAAGCTCTTTTGTAAATGGATATCACACAATATAGATAGCATGCGCAGTACACGATAAAAAATGTCGGAAGTCCTCGACTATTTTTTGGCACGATTTCAACCGTGGGCTTCAAAGGATTTATATAAAACATGTGGCTCTATGCAAAAATATCAGCCGAAATATAAGATTATGTAATATGTATTCAATATTTGATTATATTGTTAGACATGGAAGTTGAACATAGTAATTATTGCCTGTAGTATAAAATATGATAGTTATTATGTGCCATATTTATAAATGACGTATTCCATAGACTGTAAATTACAGAACATTATGAACATCTGGATACTGAACCGGTTGCTGCCGTATTTGAGACATAATAAGATTATTAAAGTTTCACTATTAAAATGTCAAGCAGCTATTCGAACTCATGAAACTGAAATTATATTTGTCAGTTAATTTCCTAATAGAATAACCAGGTTTATTTATAAAAACCTATTAATACAGCGATGATACCTAATACTTGTAGCATAATAAATTAAATCGTTTTTAATAGGGGACAGAAAGTTAAAAGTATTCGGCCATCAATGACATGTAAGGTATGCGTTTCTCTCGTCCATCCGGCTTGATTAGGATAGAGTGCAGCTATCTCCATACTTCTTACTCTCCCTAAATAGCACCTACTGATTAGGATAAGAGAGTAAAAAGGTTTGAAGTTTGTATATGCTTGTTATCTTTCATACAAAAACTACAAGGTTTGCTTACTTACTTGATAGATTGATCAGAATCTGAAAAAAATATATATAATCTCAAAAATTTTACGGTAGGCAGATTTTGTGCATGGAAACCGCGGGTCACAGCTAATTTTCAAAACGCATTTTATAGCTGAATGCTATTTTAAACGTGTATCTTCCAGTTTTAAACATAAATAATGTTCACACGATGTACGGCCTTCACACATCGACCTATTAAAATAAAACCACTACCTTATTTGCTTACGAACGGCTAATAGGCGGTTGTCACGAAACCAATTAACGAGTGGGCGCACGAATTCTCACCGAAAATAGGGAATGTGTGGTTCACATGGAGATTAACAAGTATGTAGTATCATTCTCAAAGAAGCCAGCCCATCACGACGTTTGACGGAAGCGCATGTGACGGTACATAAATAAAATTATCACGTTTGCTGGATGCATTTAAATACTAAACGCGTTTGCTTAGACTAATTTGTAAGTTTAGGAGGTAGAGTCATTGCATAGCAAGCTGATCACACCACTGCATGTACTGAGGAAGTAGATACCCTACTATAGAATATTACAGTGATAGTATGTAAAGACGTATGTTCCAGAGGACACAAGATGTAACAATCTACAGTCATCTGAATTTTACTTGACTTGTATGTTCTTGTGTTGTCTTACTTAATTTCATGTGATATATCTGCTCTATTTTCTACATAATATATATGTATATTAGGTACCTATTATGTATATTAATAGGTACAATATTATATGATTTCGACAGTAGTGTAGTATTTAACATTTTTTTTTAAGTTTGAGCTACATTTTAGGTACCTTTAGTTAACTTGGACGAGGTGGGACTAACATTCTACGCATTTTCTACACACCTTCAGGTTTACTGGCATTCTTACCGACGTCAGTACGTCTCATCGTAATTATTCAAATCGTTAGGACCGCTCTTTACAGAAAAAGAAATATTTAGCTATATTCAGCTATTTTTACCACTACGTACGTTACGTTATACAGTTAACAATACAGTTGGTGTAAACATTAACTGTAATTATCATTGGATGAGGTCATCTGCTACTCATCTGTTACTCCCCTCGACGGATCTCGACGTGGTGAGGGGGCTTAATAACCGTGGCTTGAACCACCTAGGTGTAGCCAAGAGGGATAGCAGGAAGGGACGCTACGAGTGGGCTTGCCCAGAGGCTTATTTTGAATGCATCCGTGGAGGAGGGTTCGCGGGAGGAGAGGTGTCTTGGTGTGTTGCCGTGCACCTTATCTCTCGCGACCGAACGGGGGGCACCGTCTGATGCGTTGGCGGTGGGGCCACAGAGGACGAGGAGATGCGGTGTGTCGTTGCCGTCCTCGCTGTCCTCTGCGGCTGTTTGGTGGTTGGCCCCCGGTTGGCGGTCGGAGTCAGCCAATGTCGGAAGTCCTCCACCCGTCCCCCTTTAATTAATATTTTAAAATTTTAATTAAATTAATTATTTATTTATTTATAATTAGCCGATGGCGGGGTTGATAGCGACCACTGGCGTGGCGTGCTACGTTGTAGCATTGGAACCTGATCCGGTTCCAACGTTGGAGTAGACTGTTCAAAGGCAGCCGGACAGTCCCCAAGGAGAAGTTTGGCCTTTTCACCGAGACCAGCCAGTCGCTGAAGGGGCTCTGTTGCTTGTAGATCCGGGGCTCTCCAATTATAGCGGATATATAGAAATAAAATATAGGCTATACTTTATTTCGATAAAGCTGCGCAATTAACTTTTATCCACAGCAATGCTAGTTATTTAAAATATAACTAAGGTTTTGGGAGTTTTTTAACATACATACACATAGGTACATAGAAAATTAGAAAGTAACGAACATGAACGAAATTTTAGAAACATTAAATTACGGTACTGTAAACAGTTTGCATATATTACGCAAGCTGTTTGGCATAAGAGAAACCTTGTATCTTGAAAAAACGTATTTTGGTGAAAAAAAAAACCATTGCATGCATCAGTTTTTTAAATTTAACCCAGTTTTTGCCAAACCGAATGCTTCTGAGAACGTTTGTCGCGCTAGAATGATTTAAATCTTTATTCAAAGAACAAAAGTTGCACAAGTCGAGTATTGTTATTTTACTTATATCCAAAAACACCTCGGAGCGTTTCTTTGTCATATTTTTATAAAGAAACTGAGAGTGCATTGTTCAATTATAAGCCGTTCACGCTTTTTGTTTGTACTTTTTGTGGTGTCATAAAAATATGGAGCACAAACAAAAAAATCTGTCCAACTCTTCCGCATTACAATTGTTGGTTATGAGGTGAGGAATCAGTTTGGAATTACAGGTGAAATAGTGAAGGTGGTTTCTTATTGTGATAATGTATAGCTTTGTCTTGAAGGCGATTTTAATTGCTTTCTTTTGAAGCTCATCATTGATTTATGGCAGTGAAAGAGTGCGGAAATGTGGTTTGTGTCTTTCAATTTCATTTTGTTGCTAAGCTTTCTAGTGTGAAGTGCTGTTAAGTAAACTGTGTAAAATTCTACTCAATTCAATCGGAATATCTACAAGCGATATTATTTTATAATTAGGATCACAAAGCGAAAATATGTCTTTCAAATCAAATTATAATTTTAGCACCATTTACTAAACTATTATTTAATATGCTTAAACGAATTTTATCTCCACCTAAAATCATACCTATGGTGAAGAGAACAAAACGCAAGCAACAAAAATAGTGTGTAAATTGTAATGACCACGGTATAATATAATAATTAGTAATATTCGCCTAAATGTACCAGTGATAGAGACATTCAATCGAAATTCGCAAAGATCATGTAATTGTTTTATATGTTATCGAAACGCGAGTAACAAAAAGTAACTTATTGTTATGTGTCATACGTGACCCGGCACGAACAACTGCGGACTCGCGATGCGTAAATTCATATCGACGTTTACAATTTGTTTTGTCGTAATGACATAGAGTTTGTTCTGTCCCCCTGCATCGGCATTTATCGTGTATTTGCCAAGTAAAACAATATTTGTAGAACGTGTCAACTGGCGTGACAATCGTGACATATCTAGGCGCGACACGTTGCAGACTATGTTCATATTACACATGTTCCCCGGTTATTATATTGTTACTTTGTTGGGCCTTGATTATTTCGTGTTATGAAGTTGCGGAACTCGTAGCAGGAAGCGTTATTATTCGGTTTGTTATTAAACAAATATCAATGCGAAAATTCACACGAACTTCTTATTAGACCTCGAGCAACATGTATAATATATTTATAAAGTGTATTTTTTTTAATAATAATAATAATATTTTATTGAGATCTTTACTTAAACTAGGTATATATTTGTTGTGGACGCACTCCTTTTAAGTAAACAAAAACCTGTGACAGGAGGTAACGCTCTTCCCTTAGTCGACATAACAGAAAAGATAATGAAAGAAAAAACAAGTAAAACATAATGTAAAATTAAACTTAAACCTTAAAAGTTAACTTAAATTTAATTGTGTGTGTATGTGTGTGAGTTTGTGTGTTGTGTGCGGGTGTGTGTGTGTGTATGTATGTATGTGTGTCAATACTAATGAATCAATTCCTCTATAACACCAAGTATTGCTAATTATGTCTACAAAAATAAAAAAACTTCAGCAAATTTTTATTATATAATCATATTTTTAACAGTTGTTGTGGTAAAAGACATTTACTATAATATATTTTATTAAAGAAAAGTAATATTTTATTATATTATCAATATAAAAATATTTTAAAAAGGTTCAATTCACACTACTTTGAATCAAATAATGTAAAAATTCGATAAAAACTTTGTTGACGGTGCGATTTCTGTTCTGTTATGGTTATAAATTGATTATATAGATACATCAAGAGCGTTCATCACACTCCGTTGACAAATAGTCCACAATGAAATATGAACTTTCAAAAAGAATCAGAAAGTGCCATCGTCCTTGATTCTTATTTTTCTTAATATATTTCATCGTTGACAAACTGATGCTATATTTCAGCCACAGAGAGTGTTGTGTTTTTAGTTTGTTGAGTTAATGACATTTAATATTATTTTCTTTCTCTCAGCTTTACAGCTTTTTACGTTTACTAAAGATAGCCTAAAGATAGTGTTGTGTTGCATATTATTGATGAAATAAATAATGGAATATTTCTTAGATAAGTATGTTAACAATAACTTATAGGTATAGGTACAAGCTGAAACGACAGAATCATATTTAAGCAAATAATCCTATATCTTTCTTACTTTTAAATAAACAGGTTAGTGAAAAGTTGGTAAAATTTGCAAATTTGAAGAACTAATTAAACTAAAGAGATAAACTTGGGTAAGTAATAATTTTGCGGCTCTCAGATTGTGGAAATGAAAGCGAAAAACTTCAGAAACCGTTCAATTTCACAGGTCACAAGCAGAGACGTGATGTGTGAAATTGTTCGAACTTAATACATTTTCACCTAGGAACCAAGAACCAATAAAAAAGTTTTACGTAACCTTCCAATTTATAATACATCTAAGTTGAAATCGTTTTCAGATTCGTATATCAGACTCAGTTTTATCGATAGCTTATGGAAAATTCATCATACATACTAAATTTTTCCTTCTATTCAATTTCAAATATTGCCTTTTTATTTTATAAATGAAATATTGTCAAATATTTTTTATTTATTTATATAAATATGTACCTACCTAAGTATAAAAACAATATTTTTCAGAAAATCATAAGAAACATTGTAAGTATATTTTTAGGTATGAAAAATATTTGCAAATTAATTGTACGCCTCTTCTTTCTATTCCAAAGTTTATATTTTGTGAACTTTATTGTAAATATTTTAGCTTCAGGCATAAATAGGTTTGAAATCAGTGAAGTCTAGAATTACTCGGACTAGCACAGTGTGGGTTTCATTTTAAATAAAATTTTAAATAATTTGTTTCCCATTCTATAAATAATATGAATTAATTATAATAACTTGTAGAGTTGGATTTGTCTTACGTAGGCACATAGGTACCTACCATCGTAGGGTACCGCCCCTTACAATTCGCACCTCACGCAAGCAATCTGAGGAATCAGCGGTATTTTTGATGAGATGCAACTCAAGGGACCTGAGGATATTCTTCAATACCCTATCTATTTATTTCTCAAAGACAATGCGGTCAATTTACGTATTTTGCAAATATCTTTGAGCCTCGAAAGACATTATTGACTATTTAAAAGGGCAGCACGTTTATTGTTTCCAATAATAATAAAGCAATTTAGTAAGTTGTAATTATTAAAAGTAATATTTAGTTATAAATTCATATACATAGAGATCAAGCTTGTTCTTAGTTATAAACAAAAATAATTATACAACAGGAGGCTATATAAGCAAAACAAAAGAGTTACATTATAAAATTAATAAACCAAAGTAACAAAAATTACTGAAAATAAATCTGGTAAACACCAACAGTATTTTTTTCCTTTTAATTGACCACTAGTGACACTAATTGCTTATGTTTTTGCTGAATTAATGTAAATACTTCGTAGGTAGTATTTACGTAATTAAGGTCTTTTTCTTCTTTTTTTTTGTAATAATAATATATACGAAACCTTAACCGAGAGTAAAAAATTAAAAAGATACAAATATAATATGATGTATAATGGTCTTAGATGCATAAAGATAATGCATAAAAATAAAGATTTCTTATCTTCTATATCTATCTCATTCTTATGATTAATATAGGTACTTACTTAGGTACGGTAATCTGAGTAAGTTCAATAAGGTATAAAATATTTAGGTGTGTTTCTAAATTATGTGGGAAACCATTTAATGGAGATAAAAAATTTCCGCTCCGCAACGGGCAAAGCACATTGATAATGATAGATATACCTACATAAACACACGAATTACAAATACATGACTTGAAAACATATAACATAGGTAGTTTCGTGCAACGTCAAACTGTACCAATAATGCCATAATATTAACCTTTTAATTCTGTTTTGGAAAACAAGGTAACAGGTACTGGCTGAGACGTGGAAGCGGTTGGCTTTTAAGCCTCCATCATAAAATGCATGATAAATTTAGACAAGCCCTCGCGTGTCAGTCCCGCTGCGTCCCCACTCTGAAGGGCTGGGCAGCGGTGCGCCAGCGTAACATGACCCGTCTTCCCTCCCGCCGGCATACAAACTTTCGGATCGACGAACGACAGATCCGACAACACCAAGCTCACACATAATTGGTGATACGAATACGAATATCGGAATAGGGTTCGGTGCACTCGGCACCATGTTTAAACTCGATCACTAATGGAACATAACAAAATGGCCGTATTTGAGTTAGGAATTTATAATTCGTTTTGGAACTTTAAAAATAGTTGCGTTGTTTTCTATAACAATGTCTGCCGTATGTTAGAGTTAATCATTAGAGTATTAGTTAGGTATGTTTTCAATTATTTTAATAATAAAATCCTACCTTATTAATAATAAGTAAATAGTTCCTTATATTGTTCCGATTAATAAATAAAAATAGGATTAACTAGGTATATATACATATGTCTGTCTAAAACTATTTTATGCATGTATGTTATAACGAAAAAACTTCATTTACCTACTAAAAAATATAAAATTATAATTAAAGTGAAAATATTTTTTTATAATATCTATTTCATAATATGTCTTTGATGTTAGTTATGAAGTTTACTATAGGTAGGTAGGTACTTATAATTTTACTCGTACACAAATCGTGCTAAGAAAATTTTCTCTCTTGTAAAAATTATCAATCAATATGTTTTATTGCCAATTGGTATAAATGATAATATATGGTTATTAAAACTACCATCTGTATTTAATCGTAGTGTATTTATATATATGTATGTAAGATAGGTATGGTTGTAAATTATGAACCTATTTTTTCCTGTTCGAATATCGTAACCTTTGCTAATTTATATCCTTAAATCTTACACTTTACAGTTTTTATTGCAATGATATTCGGTTTCAATGCGTTTCAAAATAAAATTGCATTAAGCCCTTAATCTTCTCTGTAAAAATACGCTTTACAAAGTCGGTGGAAATGCTAAAGTAGATATTTTATTGAACGTTTTGTATCAAATCTTAAATAATAGCCGTAAAGTAAATGTTTTAAACGTTTTAATTTTAGGGGAGTCAAATTTTAAAATACAGCTACTTAATATAAACTTGACGCTTTTGAGGATAATGAGAACTGAATAAAATTGATCATGCAATCAATTGTATGCGGCTTTACTCGCGTGCTCTCTTAACTCTAATAAACAAATTATGTAACATTTGTTTTGACTAGAGTTAATGTTTTGAAAAATTGTCTAGAAAGTTAATACAATAACTACATACAATCAATCAAAATTTAACGATCATCGAATAATCTAGAGTATAAAAAGTTAACCTCGATATCGAAAATCAAAACACGAGCAATAAATGGATGTCTACCGACATCTGATGCTCAGTGATCTTAGAATCAAATGCAGTGTGATCTTAGAATTTGTAGCGGCGAAGCGGAATGCACACTAGCTACCTACTTACTGCTGTGCACGATGGAATACCATAATTAATAACATAAAATATAATGACGTATAATTTCTGAGAGTAACAATCATACGAATTTATGTGCCTTATACATCAATAAAATAATGACATTGGAAAGAACAACAAGATAACTCAAATTATAAAAACAGTGAGTTTCAATTCTGACTGAAAACTCTGAATAAACTCATTTAGAACGAACACGATTCTGAAGTAAATGGCCAATGTCTCTTGCTCAGATAGACATTGGCGAAGTAAGTTCGAGAAATCGCTACGTTGGTATTACCCTTAATCCCTGTTGCACGGCATTTTACTCCTATTTTTTATACCTATAGTTCGTAAAAGCCACAATGTAGCATTAACTATGAGCGATATTCATATTTTAAGAAAATGAAAGCAGTTCTTTTAAATTAAAAATTGTGTGTGTATTCATATTTATGACCTTATTTATGACTCTTCAATTACAGTACCACTAAAAGGTCATCTGTCTGAGGAGCCACAATGGTATTATTAAGCTTTGCTGGCCAAATAAGGGAGATTGACTAACAAAACGAACTCTCCGATGTGCGTTGTAGTATTATCTATCACTGGCTGTGTACTTCTCAATTTCTGCTGTGTGAAATCTATACAAATAAATTAAGGAAACGTACTTTTTTCATAGATATATTTTACATTATTCCAAATTGTAATCTTTACAAAATTCTTTACAAACACGTTCAGTAGAACTTGAATAATGACTACTGTGGAGGTACAAAAGATTCACATTTATAATATTAATATGATTAGTAATTAAACAAATCATAATTATAAGTAGTAGAAAGTAATTAAATGGCCGACGCCGTCAGTTGTTGGAAGCAATTCAAAATAGTACCTATACTAACTATACTATAGCAAATTGTTCTATTTACAATGCATTTTTTTATAGCATATGAGACAAACAAGAAATTGGGTCACCTGATGTAAAGTGATCACCAACGCCCACAGACATACGTGACATTCTCGTGTTAGATGTTTAACAGATGCGGTGCCGACCTTTCAAAGAAAAATATTTAGCTGTTTTCTTGAAGATCGCCAGGTCAAGCAGCTGATTCCATATCGAA
This sequence comes from Calycopis cecrops, assembly GCA_001625245.1. Taxonomy (NCBI): domain Eukaryota; kingdom Metazoa; phylum Arthropoda; class Insecta; order Lepidoptera; family Lycaenidae; genus Calycopis; species Calycopis cecrops. The sequence continues at coordinate 1,160,305 of LUGF01024203.1, forward strand.
GTAATACGCGGGATGAAATTGGGCTTAAATCTATTATTATCCTATTACTTGTACATTGCATAACTTAAAATAAAACCTAACAACGAAAGACTAAATTTTGTCTTGTTATTCGTTAATTATATTTAAGTTCGTATCATTATCATAATAAATATAATTGTATATTTAGATTATATTTTATAATTTGTAAAAACAAGGAAAAGTGTTAAGAAAAGTATTAAGACAACAAGTTAAATTTAATAAACCTAGCCGTGTGATTTATATGTCTCATGTGTTGTTTTTTTCTGACATGATGTTTATAATTAGTAACACGAAGATTATATCCGACGTGGTATAAAATTTCCATGTTATGAATATTAACCGCTGTTATACTTACCTGCTATTATGGATTTTAATTATTAGATGTCTTTATTTACGATGCAAAAGAAATACAGAATGTCGGGTATTTTTTATCTCTGAATTAATTTATTAAGTAAAAAAAAAGATTAAAAGTAACATAATAAGCAATTATGTTATTTATAAATTCGAATGAGCAGGTATGATTGGATACTATGATAAAATCTAGTAGGTACCTACCTAATCTAAAATGAACAATCCTAATTTTTAAAAGCAAGTAAAGATGTTAATATAATAATACATTTAAGCACTATAAAAATGAAGTGTAAGGAAAGTCTTTAAAACATGTACCTAAGATCTAATCATCTTGTTTATCTCATTTAGTTTCCAATCAACTTAATTAATTAGAAATTAATTGAATACCATTGAACTAACCAGACTGCTTCGAGAGGGGTAATTCAATTAAAATATGACAAGAATACAAAATTAGAACTTGAATACATAAATTGATTGCTACAGAAATATGCACCTTAGTATATTGGGATAAAGATTGGACAGCCATCTGTTAAACGCATAAGATATTTGGCTAGATTCTGTGAAAGAGTGGCTCTGGGTACAAAACAGATGCCCCAACGAGTTGTGCCTTCAAGCGCCGTGGAGCCAGACTTATTGGTGTATAATTGTTTTGTTAATACTCCCGTGATACTTACAAGAGGTTTATCTGTACAAAATTAGTTTTGAATTGGTCTTGGTTTGAATAAGACAAAATTACAGGTTCGTTTTGTAATTTTACGTTAAAAATGTATAACTAGAAAAGCTAATTGAAAAACTGATATTTTTCGTAAGTATTATATGATAGGTTCATATAGTTATAATAAACTTCATATAGTCCTATAGTTAGAAATGTCACAACTAAACGCTACAGGTCAAAGATCAAGAGCAAATTTTCTATTAAATAGGCACCCACTATACCTCAGCCTGAGCTTTAATGGCTCTATGGATAATGGAAGCAGCTAATGATGAAAGTTTTTTATGGGGATAGTTTGCTTATTTGGAAATATACTTTGTTCAAAAAATTTCCTAGTCTCGACAGTGGTAATATCTTTCAACGAGGCGGAGACGCCGCCGCGTCGGTAGGTAGCAGAACGATTTGGTTTTGGTCCAAGTGACAAGAGATTCTGTTTTTAACCCAAGCGCATACTATATAACGAAATAATAAAGATTAATAAGTTTTTATTCATCATATAATATCATATAAGTTTACAAATATCCTGCGAAATTACGTAGTAACTGTTTGTAGTAAGTAACTATTATACGACTATTGAATTTAGTAATTTAACATGTGAAATCTGAGATGTAGGTAAAATACCTAAATACGTATTAGTTGGGATACTACTGAACGGTTAGAGTGTTTTAGTATATTAGGTACTGAACTGAATATTATTCTTACATACTAGACGAAATAAAAAAAAGAACTATCTCATAAAACTACGAAGTCCAGTTTACTTATTCTCCTCCAGAAATATTCCTATAATAATTTAGACTATTAAATAATAAAATACTGAACTGAACAATACTGTCTATATTATTCCAAATAACAAGAGGCCGTCGAGGTGTTAAATATCTAATTGTGATTAGGTACATTCGAAAGAATTTTGTTGCGTGTTATTTAATTACTATATTTATCTATACAACAATTTTAATGGCTTTGATAAATGACTGCAAAAAATTACTTAATTGAGTAATTCCTAGACTTCATAAATATTAAAAATGTAGTCATAAATGCTTTTGCAACAACTGAAGGCTTACAAAAAAGGGATCCTATTTTATGACTTACTCATTTCTGTCTACTGTTAAGCCGTAATATGGCAATCATTTCATTAATTATTATTAACATATAATTATACGATATTTTAGAACCTATATGTGGTGCTTATCTGCTCGTGTTCAATTTGGTTGCCACTAAGTATTTTATTTAGAAATAGTATCTTTTCCACGCTCTCACCTGTGACTTAATACTTAATGAGTACAATCGCTTGAACCTCCTAAAAGATAGTAACAAGTAAAGGTTAACTACTAAAAGGGTATCCAAAGAGTAATGCATCTCTGTCTGAAGACGTACCTACCTAAGTTGTTTTGGGGTGAATGGTACATACACACTTTAGTTCTTTGGCTCAATTAATAAGAATATAATAGCAAATGACTATCTAAGTATTCAACATTCAGCCCTGTTTTCAGCAAAAAACAAAAAAGAAAATTATAATCCTTTTTTAAGCATAATTACCTACTTACTATTGTGTATAAGACTATGCAATAATCTAGCTCTCCATATATTAATTGCCTATTTAATATTATTAAAAACAACACTAACTGAACACCAAGGTAATTGGAAATAATAGGAAAAAGTAAAGAGTTGAAATAAAAAATGTGTGTGTCATCTGTCATCTGTCAGCGAGAAGAGTTTATTCGAATGAACTCATTCTGTAGTGAAAAGTGCGCAAGAGACGTACCCAAGCGACGTAATCGCTGCAAAACGTTACGATGATGTTACGCTCGATTGCTAGATTGCTGTCCTACTTTAGAACTAGTCAAATTTTTATAGCTACTACGAACCTTAAAACATTTTTAGAGAATTTATTTCATTATTTTTTTATACCTAGTACTATACCGGGAAAACGAACAATCGGAGCCATTATCTGCATTAGGTCACCGGAAACTGGGAACCTACCCTCTAGATTTTCGTAATAGGTTTACAAATACACAGATAGACATCAAGTGAAAGTTCAGTTTTTTTCTTATGAACTGCAGAACCCAAAAAGCAGCAAGAATGTAATCAGTATTCAGAACACTAATTGTGCTATTGCCATGATTACTTCTGGGGAAGAACAACCCCAACGCAATAAAAATGTTTTGCATACACATAGAAGAAATTTGAACATGGTTCGTATACACTTATCGTCTTGAACATGAAGGTTATTCACAGACGTCAAAAGAATGAATAGTATAAATTAAAGTCTATACTATAATACAGTCTAATACATAAATTATTTGTTAAAGAATTATTTTATATCATTCTTAAAAAAATATCGATAAATCAATTTTATTGCATTTTGAATAATCAATTTTCCTTAAATAGAAAAGAAATCGAATATAGTTAGCATCAAAAGGCGATTAACGAGTTCAGGTTTCTAATGCCGCTTCTCTAGAAAAAAACCCTTATAATCGCGTCAAACACTTAACTTTAATACGACGCTTATAGTGTTTTAGGGGTGAGCTTGTTGAGCAAATTATTCCAGTTGTTGTAGTTGTAGGTTTTGACTCTGTATATATACAACCACTTAATGTGATGACTGTACTTCGCCTTATCACATGCCTCCTATCCACAAAATTAATTCCCTAATTACCTACAAGCAAAAGAGACTAAAATGTACCTTCAAAATCAGCCTCTTTAAAATGCACCTCGCGTCTTCGTTTCACCTCACACGGTACCAGCCAAATGCTTTAAATTACACAGTATAAAGTAATGTAGATAAGTCTACTTTACACCCTGATATCACACTAACTGACGTGCAAATTAGCCGCAGTTATGGGGTTTAAATGACCCCATTATGCAGTAAATATTATTAACCCTAAAAAGTATATGATTAATGCGATTCTAAACGGTAGTAAATAAAAAATAATTATCGCACAAGGAATTATTGTGATAATTCTTAATTAATATTTAATTAAAGTCTCATATTTCCTGTCACTGTTCCATGAAACTTGAAATGGTTATGCTCATTCGGCCAACACAGCGTGCCGTAGGTATCACCGAAAACCCTAAAAGTATTTAGTAAGAGACAGTCTCAAGGCACTAACAGAACTATACCGTTCAGGCAGATGGCTCATATAATATCTACTAAAGTGAATGATAGTCGTGCTGTCTGGACTTTCACAAGTAGTGGCAACAAGATGGGCAAAGGACTATATCATTCACACTGTTAAAGATAGTGCCATGCTCCAATAAATCCGAAATGTGCCGGCACGACTGGAAAAGTTTTGCTTACATGATAAGTTGCCAATGCAATGCAATTTGCCGATGGACGATTGGAAACAAAAAGAGTGCGAGGGCAACGGATCTAGGTACATAATAATTGGTGTCAACAAGACAAGTGTGTATGGTCGTCGGTAGTCATCATAAGCCGATAGTCTCCGACTGCTCACGTGTGGGTGGATATCTACAGATGTCAGCTGGTCATGGGCTTAAACTGCCCTTTTGGATCCCCGGCTAAAATATATTTTCTTATAAGGTATTGATTTTCTTATAAGGTTATTTTAGACTAGAGGTATTTTTGTGTATCTAATTAATACCTATATTTGCAACTAACAAGTGTTGTAGGTGAAACCGTAGCCAGTTCGTATATATAATTAAATCTATGATATATTGGACAATGAAGATACATCCCTTTTAATTTAACAATTTTCATTTCGCTTCTAAAGATCCTGGAAGCGTAAATAGTACGAGAGCCTGAGGCCATTTATTGTCGCTGAATATAGAACAGTAGGAGTCAAAATTTATTATAACTTTAGTGACTTTGAAAAACAAAAACAACAGTTTTAATTAGCTTTGGCCTAACAAAACCAAAACAATAAGCAGTCAGAGAGTCTGATATTATCGTAGATAATAGATAAACTGGTTTTAATTTGATTAGATATCATCATCGATATTATTTTATAATTATATTATCTAGATAGGTAGTGACATTACTACATTTGATAAGAATCAAGTGGGTGTGTCAACTTTACATAACACTATCTTGAATTTGCATCGTAAGTGGATGTGGCTGAAGATAATCAGGATAATCAGATCATCAAAAATATTACATCACAATTTAATAATAATGAAATACAAGTTTCTTTATAAAATTGCGACCAAAATAGACATTACGGCATAAAATATGTGTAGATATTGCAAAAGATTAAAAAAATAATTTAAGGTCAGAAGTAATACATTTAAATGATTATTAAAATATTATAATAGACAACGAAATTGTCTGCTATGTCTATTTGAATAATTTGTTAATTCAATTTGACAATAAAGCGCCTATTTGACTTTAAGCACCTTTGTTCCAATTTTAAGCGGCTGAGGTATTAATATCGAACCGAAACCAGTTATAAGTCTATTTATTAAATAAATTAGGACGTCAGAAAATTATATCTATAATTTCCTGACGTCGACACCCTTCCACAATAGTTTAAAATATTGACAAACATTGTATCATTAATCGGTTTTTTGTCTAAATAGAAAAATGGTAAAAAATGACAACCAAAAGCTCTTAGTATACCTATATTATGTATATATTTATATGATCGCACTGTTGGCAAGAACTATTTACATTCTAAATTTGGACTTCGACAACATAGTTATCGAAAATATGTACGAAATCGCGCTAATTTATTCAAATTCGTGCTTTATTTGAATATATGAGATAAAAGAATGCTCTAGCATGTTTATTACAAATTATGTTTATTATTATTATATATATTTAGAAAGCATAAAGATATGTATAATAAATTTACGAGGTACACAACATCGACATGTATATGGTACTGATACCAGCTGTCTGATATAAATATTTAAATAACGAGAGTTTCGAATGATAAAATACTAGATTTATTAATATTGTTCCTGTGTCATCGAATAACACAGTGAAGGTAATAAGCTAATAAAATATATATTATGTAGTCTAAGTTGGGTGCGTGCAGTGGAAACCTGAGTTCACTATGGTAAATAACCATTTAAAACTGGTATCCTAATAAAATAAAATAATAAGTGATTGTTTGTATTTCACAAGATACTAAATTTGGATGGAAAATAATTTGAATGAAATTTGCAACGAATAAAGATTTTACTTCGAAGTACCTAATGATAGGCACCTATACCTAAGCTACTTTTTGTTCTGAAGTAACTGTATTAGTACAAGCAACAGGTAAATGAAAGTATAGTTTATAGTACCGAGTTAAACTAGTAATAAAATAGAATCTGTGTAACAGCTACTAAATAGTGTAGTGGAATCATTTTCTTCATTGGATCAGTATTTGCGCAAATTAATAAGAAAATAAAATGTCTCGATCCGTTAAGGTATGCTGTAATATTAGCATAGTTACCTATACTACCATGTATGTCAATTTAAAATATAATAGGTTTGATCCTTCTATGAAATAAAAACAGATAAATGGCTAAAAAGAACCCATGCAATCAATATTTTAGATGAGTGTACAAAAAGTATGTTTTTATTGTTCATTTATATTAAAAGTTGTTGATATTTCGTATTAAAATATTATTATTGCAATTTATTATAATTTCAATCTATTCTATAAATATTCATTATTTAACATATCTTTATTCATGATTGAAACCACCTGCTTTATTGTAAATTAGTTTAATGTGTGTAATGAAAATATATCGCCAAACCAATTAGTGCAGTTTGCGACACTATCATACATCAATTTATTTTTGAATTAAATGGAAGATGTGAGCCATCAACAGCTAAAAAGATAAAATTTGACGATGTAACTCTAACCTCTCGTACGAGAATGAGAAATTTGTGGTTACCTAATCACATCACATTAATTTTAAAAAAGTAATTATTAGAATTTTAACAAAATTTTATTAATAACTCTTGTAATGCGAGTACTTTAAATTGTAACAAAATTTTAAGAATTGCTATTAATTGTAGGTATACCTATATGTAAGAAGTTAAATAAGAACCTATCTAGTACCTATAGTAGGTACCTATAGGTATAGTTCCTATAGGTATTATCAAGGCCATTTACAGTATTTACATCACAGTATTTCTATACCTATCTGCAATAATCCACTATCTACTTAGGACTATTTTTATTTTATTTTCCCAATCGGTCGGAGCACTTAGGCTTTATACAACAACATCGTCATCATTACCCGGAAAACATTCACTGGCATAAACCAAAGAATACACAGCAGCCTAATACAAATACGTTTTGTTTGTTTGCTAAAACCCTAGCACAAAATAATTTGAGGAGCCGAAATCTGGCAGTGTTTAGAAAAGAAACAAAATTGCGCTAAATTTTTTATTGTTGAACAACAGATATCAAACCGTGCAGCAACTGTTGTAGATAAACCATTATCTTCGGATCATCTTCGGATTAAATGGACTGACTACGTTTATCGCCTTATATCTAATGACCACAACGTGTTAAATTGGAGAAGCCTCGTTATGCCTCGTTGTATATCTACCTATGATTTTATGCTTTTTATTTAAATATCGACGCTCAAAATTTTAAAAATCTCTACGACACATTGTAACTAATAATTAGGTATACCAACTCCGCCCTGCGTTTGTTTCGATATTATTATAAATTATCGGATTAAAAATTACTTTACACCTTTACCTCTTATACATGCATCCTCTCTCACACACTCACACCTCTCTCCTAGCAAACATACAAAAAACGAAGAGGTAGTGCCACTCTGCATGCTAGCATGCAGCCGAATCGGGCCGGCACAAACGGGGAGGTACCTCTCGCTTACCTACATGAGACCGGCGCGCGGCGTAAAGTGACAGCTGTGCTGTCGCGTTTTGTACTGTGTGTATGTAGCCCATGGACATGGGAGGAGAAAGGAGGGCAGCACATCTGTATAGCCTCTATACGGATGTCTGTGGACGTCGGTAGTCATGAAAATGGCTCCTTTGCTCCTTTGCTCCCTATACCATAAAATAATTAAAATAAGAGGAGTTTGACCAACAAACACCGCTACTTCATGAGACGATTTCTTTTTATACAGATAGGATAATGTAGAGATGTGTGGACATTTCAATGCTTCAGCAGCTTGAACAGCTCTTTGCTATTTTAAAATAAAAAAAGGCAATATCTTTTCTTTAAATGTTGGCATTCACAGGTAATTAAATAGAAATGCAAAAAAGGTATGATAAAAAATACCAATACAATCTTATTTGTAACATAAATTATAGTGTATGATATCCATATCGACTTTCTATTTATAATTATAAATTAGCATAAAAGAAACCACAAACAAAATAATAATTTTATTATTAAATATATATTTTTTTTTTTATAATTGATGCTCAGGTGTCTTTTTAAGAGAAACCTGTTATTTTTCTAACAATACAATCGTCCCAGGCAGAAATATACTAATGTTGTTACTAATAAAAAATGCTATACCTACTCAGAAATATTCTACTTAGAATATATACATTGACCAGGTACATTTAATGGGACACAATTAGGTAGGTACTTAGTGATGTAAAATATGGGTCTGCCATATACAAAAACAGACTCATAAATGAACTATTCTAAACAATGTTAAATAGTAAGAAACACACAAACAAAAATTAATATATTTTCCTAAAACCAAAATGTAGCTTCACCCCTTCTTCAGAGATTACAACCAGTTGCTCCCCAAGGAAATAAGGGACCAACATTAGCTTAGAAGAAGCTAATAAGAAGCCGAATTGGTTATTCTCCTGAGGTTATCTAAATAAATATCCGAACAAAACGAGGTCCATTTATTGTTGCTTTATATTAGTGATAAAGGTATAGGTATGTAAATCTCAAATCTGTCTTATAAAGGTGCAAGTATAGCATGAACATAATTATGATAAGAACAGGGGAAAAGAGGAGGAAGAAGGGCAACGCATTTGTAGTAACTTCTATGCTAGGGTCATCGCGCGTTGGTAGTCTTGCGAATGGCTCCGATTGCTCGTTTACCCATTTATACCTACTATAAAAAACACTGTCATGTCTTGAAAGACTTTCTCTTTCAAGAGCATGCAAAACGAATAACAGTGCAAAACAAAAGAAATATTTTATAGGTATCAAGCTAACTCATTAGCGAAAGTATTTAAATTTTTATATTGTAATTAATATTTGTAGTTTTAAGGGTTCCGTATAGTAAAGAGAAAAAACAGAACCCTTACAATGTCAGTTTGTTGTCCGTCGGTCTGTACGTCTGTATGCATTTCATCTACTCAACTTAATTATATGTGGCTATTATATTATAGCAGGTAATCATATAGAAAATCAATAATTATATTTTTTAATCAGGTATTTGTAACGCCATGTGTAACGATGACCCTTTGTAAATAACATAAAAGTATCAAAAAGTCATCAACATTATCTGTCTATAGACAGAATATGAGTACGAGTACAATACGTTTTCCAATAAGACAACAGGACGGATCAGCAACAGGCCGCACATCGATTTGGGATCCCCTTTACGCAACTTGCAGATCCCAGCCAAGCCCTCGTATAATATCTACAAACTAACAATGCTATCGACCAAACAACGCTAGATATGTTTACCAACAAATTGGCAGGAGTTGCTACGCGCATGCGCCGCCCTGTGTGCAAATATAGACATCCTAGCCACTCACTTGGCCCAATGCTGCAGCGACTGTTACATGTAAAACTTAAGTACCTAAATGCTACGAGTATTACTACCTATGCACAATCTATTAAACTTACAACTCTTCTAAGTTTCTAATTAGAATAAAACTTAATCTACTAAATTTAGCTGAATCCTTTCTGATGTAAATGAGTAGAAATTTAAAAGGAAACATTATGTCATAAAAATGAAAGCGAGAAATTAATATAAAGTATCTCGGTGCATATTAATTAGACGTAATTAAGGCAATAATAATTATAATTAGAATTAATTATTACAGGTGACTAAAAAGGTGCGACCGCGTCCTTAAGCTTATAATAAACAAGGAATGAATAATTAAACAGAAAATTGTTAAAATAAATAAATTCTCAGCTGATAAGTATAACACTATTAAGCGATGCGTAACGCCATCTATCCAAAGTCCTTAGAGGCTCTTTAAGAGCATCAAATGCTGCGGGACGTAAATTCTTTTTTCTTTTGAAAATATTGTCTCGAATTTCGAAAGATTTATTTGACTGTTATACATCTTATTCATAATCAACAAGATATTTATACCAAAAAGATTTCAAATTTTAATGTTTTTTATTAACATTACTAAAATGTATATTAATTTATTTAGTAACTCATGCTCTCATCAACTCATTAAGCATGATTCATAGACAAGTAAGCTACATGAATGTTGCGAAAAATGTAACTTAATTATCTAATACATTCTAAGACGTTAATTGCTCAGGAAACACTGCTGACTGTAGCAATCAATCAAGAACTTATGAACTAAAATTTACATTTATCACTATTATTTTTGCCTATTAGGTAAATACAGATACACGTAAAGACAGTTCTTATTTTTCTTAACATTAAATACGTTAAAATAAAAGAAAATCTCTATACCCTCCCGTAGCATTCGATAATAACCAGTTTCCCGACAAAGCCTTTAAGGAACGGCCTACCCAGCTCTGTTCATCTCTTTTTACATAGCGCGATATCATTTGACTGAAAAGAGACGCCAATATGCAAGCAGCCTTTCTTTTCTCTCAAATTCCAATAGGACCCAGATAAGGGTGATGTGAATCCTGTTATTGACCTTTTTGTTTTTTTAATTACTTCGAGATTATGGAAGTTAGGCACCCACTTGATAAATGCAGGTTATCAATGCAAATGAATTCAAAATATACACTCTGCAAAAAAATTGATATTAATGATCTTTCCGGAAATGTTTAATCTAGGTATGTCAAAATCAGAACAACAAAAACCAGTTAAATTACATACTTCAAACGGAAAATTTAAATGAAAATAAATTTAGCCGTCAAACTTCAATAATATTTATATCATTGTGAAGTTGTTGTTGTGATGAATAAAGCTATTTAAATCTTAATTCATTTTTTATTTTAATTAGTAGGTAGATATGGACTCCAAATATTAATTATGGGTAGATTTTTCTATTTGTATCAACCTTATACCTTAAAACGAACTGGAGAAATAATTAAATTCTTTTAACTAATTCATAAAAAAGATTAAAAACTGGTATTGAGATGTTATCAAAATGAATTTAAAATTATTCTATTTTCTTTTTATCTTAAAAAAATCACGAGCTCTCTATAATGGTTTTCATCAAAAATTTCATGTGTTTTCTTTTGTAGATTCTAGAGACAAAAATGTGAGAATGAGTGTTAGACTAAGCTCGTTAAAATACCAATCAAGCATAACACTTAGTTATTGTTTCACATAAATGAAAATCAAAAGAGGAACCGGCGTAACAAACTCACCATGACTAATCACATAAAAAGTTATTGTGAATCTTTTTAAATTAACCTAATTTGCATGAACAAAAAAAAATGGTTATTAGCTATTTATATCAAGTTAGTTAAAATGAAATTAAAAATTAAGATTCATAATTTTACAGAGGCATGTGAAGATAACTAAATTACACAGAAATAATTGAGTATTCTCAGTTTTTGAGACGACGGCGCTGTACCGTTATGTCGGTATGCAAATTGAGATATAATTAGGTTTGGGAATCACTGTCAATGGGAATTGACAGCCCTGATCGACATATGAGTAAAATCGCAACAGCTGACGTACAATAAGGCCACGCGAGATGGAGGGATCCTGTTGCCTACAGATCCGTGACCCTCTAATTATAGCGGATGAAGGCATCCGCAGAGGTTTAGTTGATATTGCACAAAGTGTCAAGTCCGAAATAGGTATAGGGGCCACCCGGGCCCCACTCCCCTAGGTGTCATACGTAAATGTATTCCCCTGCGAAAAAAAAGACTACGCGAGCTAAACAACAAACTTTAAAGCCTTTTAGTTTCACTGGCTTTAAATTTGCGCATTAAACCTCACCAGGGAAACAGCACGCGTAAATATCTAATAGCCTGGCTCCTCGCTCATCCATTTTGACGTTTGGCTACTGAAGCCCATAAACATCCGTATATTCAGATCCGTTGCCCTCTTTTATCCAGTAAGAGTGAAGCCACACGGTGCGGTGCGGCGCCGCACCGTAAACATTTTGCCGTATCACTGTATACATGTGGTATGCGGCGCCGGAACGTACCGTCTGGCACATGATTGATTTTTATATGCAGGACGCCGCAGCGGCACCGCACCGGCGCCGCGCCGCGACCGTACCGCACCGTGTGGCTTCACTCTAAGTCATAGGACATAAAACGCTGTAGCGTAGTCATACCATTATGCCGGTCAGTATTATGTGAGCTAGTATCTCAGTTACC
>LUGF01024203.1:1173372-1214447 GCA_001625245.1 Calycopis cecrops
TTTTACCCAATAAGTCATAGGACATGAAACGCTATAGCGTAGTCATACCATTTTGCCGGTCAGTATTATGTGAGCTAGTAGTATCTCAGTTACCTCGACTCTACGACTACTATCCTCAAACTCTATCTGTCACAAATTGTTTTTCTAATTTTGTTGTAGAAAACAAAATAGCGTATAGTTTCAAATACAAAGAGACTATTACTCGTTACTTAATCGCAGTGAAACCGTCGTTCGCATTACCGCCGGTATACTCGCCGGTCGATCATCTAAGAGTTTTAATGAACCAAGACTTCTAATTATACAATAAAGTCGAAGACGCATCCAAATTCCGGTGACCGCGGTCATATTTCTTATTTTATCGGAGCTTAAGCGAGATTGCACTTGTGTGATGCACGCCCTACATACTATTTAAACTTTCGAGCCCTAAACTCAACCTTATCTTCATTGGTATAAGGCTTATGAATAAATCAGACTTTACACTTGAAAATAGACAAGAAATGAATTTCTCGTTACATATGACACTGAGTCAAGTAGTAATGAATAACGGAGATAAATTATTTAAATCATCCAAAGATTAGACATTTTTTGAGAGGTAGAGATAGATGTTGCGGGATTGCTGCTGATTTTGGGCTGTCTGCGACGCTGCAAGTGGCTCATTGAAGGCATTCTCTCTGGCTTTTTATGAACGTAGGATAGCAAGCTATGCTATCCTACGTCTTGCTTTAGTATGAAATACAACAACCAGCTTACCAAACTAAATACGCGTCTACACGCGTGGCCTTGTGTTACGTCAGCTTGATTACGTCACTCCACACTATCTCAGAATTGACTTCCGAGGCATGACGAATGGCTTCTCCGGCTACTATTTAAATTTCAAATACATTTAACATTGTAATTATATAATGAAAGTGTGTGACCTTCATTGAAGACTCAACAATTTCATTTATTCTAAAAGCTAAATTGTGTATTTACACCTCTAGGTATAATCAATACCAAGATTTTAAATCTAGATTTAATTATCTCCTAGATCGTAATAATAATAGAGAAAGATTATCGACATTCAGATTTTTTCGATATAGAATATTGCGTACGCGGGTATGCAAATGAAACCGCGTGGTGCTGCTAGTATATATGAGTAAAACAGAAGAGTAATGACCTCTCAGTGTAACACTCAGATAACGCACTTTGGTATAAATATACCTACATAATTTATTATTCGCAGAATAACACGTACATAATTAGCTAGTTGCATATCTAGCGCCATCTGACGAGCACTCATGGCGACCTAATGACGCTGTAGCTTCTCTTCGCTTCCACAGCATAAGTAAGCCTAAAAAAATGGCGGACTTTTAAGCAAAAGCAAATTCATCAAAATGGGTCAACAGCTGAACATGATATTATGAATACTAACCAGAGACAATCAAAGCGTTGCCCTGTTTCCATCTCCCTAAATGTGGTAAGAGGTAGTGCCACACTGCATGCTTGCATTCAGTCGAATTGGGCCGGCACGACCGGGGAGGTACCTCTCGCTTACACAAGACTGGCGTAAAGTGACAGCTGTGCTGTCGCGTTTCGTGCGGCGTGTAGGTAAGTAGCCGGTGGCCCATGGAGGTGGGAGGAGAAAGGAGGGCAGCGCATCTGTATAGCCTCTATGCGAATGTTTGTGGGCGTCGGTAGTCATGAAAATGGCTCCGGCTGCTCGTTTACCCTCCTATATCATAAAAAAAAAAAATGTGCCACTGGAAATCCAATTTTTTTTTCGGTTGGACCTACTGCTTGTGGCAGTTTATCGGACTAGCGAACGCTTCTATCTTCTTGCTTTAGGGAGACGGTAGAGGGACTGTCTCCCCCCTTTTCCCGCAGATGGGAAGAGATGTACCTACCTACCGGAAATTTTATTTATTGTATAAAAAATCCCGTTAAGTGGGCAGTGTTGTACTGATTGGCCTGCGTGGGTGGTCTGGCATGTATGCCAGGCCAGAGATAAGGCACAGCCGCATAACGAAACGAATACATTAATTTCTCATTCAAATCGAGTAATCTTCAGGTTCATTGACTTTTGATAAAGTTTCAATATTAATTAGTTTCATCTAGGGAGTTAATAAAGAATCTGTTATTGGGATAAACGAGCAGTAGAAGGCTTTTAGTGACCACTATGAGCCATAAATATCCGCATAATTCCTATAGATCTTGTTCTTATCTTCGCTCAAGTAGATTATTAAAATCACAGATGTCACATAAAAAAAAACTTTTCGTGTGTTAATTCCCCTCTGGCGTTTTCGTTTCAGCTACAACGCTGTATTATTATAAAAAATATTTCTTTTATCATCAATGCAAGTTTAGGTCAATCAAGGCAATATATTGTGCTGGTTTTAATTGCCAATAAAGTTTTTATCACACGGTCGAATCACACGGGTTCGAATACCCGACAGGATTGCACTGCGCTAGTCTTAATTAAAACTAAGTACCTAAGACATAAATTTATTTAGGACCTACGTCATAGGACACAGCAGGTGCGGTCTAGATCAAAAGCACCGCATAATAAAACACGTAGTTTCGGCAGGTGATGAATTTGAATAAGTTTATAATAAATTTACGTACAAGTGACACAGATAAACTGTTGCAATTAATCTTAATAAATACAACTACAAATATTTATACCGTGTCCGTTTTAATATTTGAGACCCTCTAAAAATATTTAATTGTTGCTTCATGACAGGATTCGGTCGATGCAACTTGGGACGTATTTCTCACTCCATTATATAAGTAACTACTTACCATGTAATTCATTGTTTTGTTGGTATTCTATGAAAGTCCTTGTCTACTAGCTTGTTCCCTTATAGGTAATTATAGAAATGATAACTGTGGTACCTCAAACAAGTTTTATTTGAAACACCATGTTCGTACCTACTGCAATAATGAATTTTCAAAAAAAAAGCCGACTTCTAACTAAGAACATCCTTCTTGAAGTCGATTAAACATCCTAAACCTTTTATTAAATTTGAAAAACACTTTTCTGAAAACTGTTTCAAAATTGATCCATTTAAACGTGAGATAAACCCTAACATACATACCTATGTACATGCCACAAGAAGAACTTTTTTTTCAGTCGGTTAAAAATAGAAGATATATATTCTTTTCCTTTACTATAATACAAAAAAACTACATTATCATACAAGGTATCCTCTAGTATGATATAGTTTCTGCGGTCGACCTTCAAAGTTCGACAGAGCTGCCACCTGCCCCTGCGGCACCCCTCCCTCTCCGACGTAAGCAAATACAGGGGGACGGACTACAGCCCCTCGTGCACTCGCCAAATGTCAATGAACGGATCCGGAGAACCCACTGTTGTGGGACCACAGAGAAACTCTTGTAATTGCTACGTATTAAGACGAGGAAAACTCATGAAAGTCTTTAAATATTTGTTTATTATTCAATATTAGTAAGATGAGGATAAAAATGGTTATCTGTAAAGTTGGTTTACGGTGGATAATTAATTGTGATAAATACGCGCTCTCGAATTCACGTAGAAGGCGAATACGTCATGATTTTTCGTGCGTGTCGCCGGCGTTCGTCGATAAATAAGATGTTATCACTCAAAAATAAATTAAAATATTTTTACATGTATAAATATCTAATCACAATTCTATATTATGATGAAACGAAATCTATACATATAATAAAACAGTAAAATTTTAGTGTCTGTACATTGAATATATTTACGAAAACCTAATTGGGAGCGATTTTAAAATAGTAACAGAACTCTTTTCTATGATTTTTAATTTTTTTGTTTGTCTATTTGTCCGTTTGTTCGGGCTAATCTCCGAAACTATTGGACGGATTTTCATGAAACTTTACATTAATATAGCTTTCATATCAGAATAACATAATAAGTTACAATTTTGAATAATTTTTTAAGTCCGAAATCCACGCGTTCGAAGCCGCGGGCGGAAGCTAGTCATCAATAAATTTGTTTAAACGTTCTTGCCACAAAGAAAATAACTCATTACTATTAAGGTAGAAGGCTCATCAATAAATAAATTAAAATAAATTCGCAATAAAATTTAAATAAGCAGCGGCCACATTAACTATTTCTAAAAAAGGCCATGTGACTATACGTCGATTGTCATTGAGCTTTTAAAATAAATTTATGACTTAATCATTCCTTCTTCATTGTTGATATTTAATTAACAATATCAATGACTTAATAATCAATTTACTATTATTTCCAATTGACATAATTAAGTAGCAATGAAATCAAACTTAATTTATTTTGTAAGGAACCATTAACTTCACATACATGGGCCTAAGGATTTGCATCCCAACTCTTATTTGTCAACTTATTCTATAATAGTGGTAAAAGCACGCTATGAATGAATTAACTAGGTGACCTTGAACTTTAAAAAATGGTAATTTAACTACTGTACTTATTTAAATTTTCAAGGACTGTATCAAGTTATCCGGAATAGTAACGATCAGCGGCATGATCGATGAGATGTATTGGCTACGATGTCGCATTTTGTGCGGTTGGGAGTTTCTCTGTCACCAGTATCAACCATTTTAACCGTACTCGAACATTTAAAACTGATTTTCAAAATATAATTATAAAATACTAGCTATGCTCCGCGGTTTTACCCGCGTAAATTTCGATCTTGTGCAAAATATTCCCAAAAAAAATCATCACATCCCATAGGAACATTTTTTCGGGATAAAAACTATTCTGTGTTAATCAATGTTTTCTATGTGTGTGCCAAATTTCATGAGTCAGTTCAGCAGTTTTTGCGTGAAGGAGTAACAAACAAACATACTTTCTCATTTATAATATTAGTAGGATTTATAAGATACAATGATGATAATTAACTGAATAAAAACATATGATCATTAGTAATGATTATAAAATAAATTGGCATCATATTAAACATGAACATTAAATGTAATGAGACGTTTATAGATAAGAACTTGTATTTTTTTACTCAAACAATGTGAGATACATGTTATTTATTTGGGAATCTAAAGTATTTTTATACTAACAGGCTGTTCTTTAAGTATTTAATTAGATATTTAGTCAAAAAAAGCTTCATTATTATAACCTGCCTTCAACTAAAAAAGCAAAAAAGTAGCAAAAGTAGTATTTTTTGTGAGCTTTAATCGTTGTATTTAAAAGTGGGTCAAATGTACTTTGACCTTCGTTACGTGATCCAATATGTATCTACATATCTTGTTCCTTTTAGTTGCAAAAGAGAGATTAAAAACTTGTATTTAAAGTGACATTTTTGAAACTTGTTATGGAAGCTAAAAAAGGACAACTCGTTTGTGTCTCATTTAAAAAATAACAGGGTAATCCAATAATGCCGTTCTAAATATTTTTAAATTTTAAAATGTCATTTATATTTCATCTAAGATAAAAAATCAAGTAAACAGCTACCTACTTTCGATCCATTTAATATTTTTTTATTTTCCTCAATTTTTAGACTTGAAATATTTTACTATACTGTTGTTCGTTTATTGAATATTTACCTTATTTTATATAACAAAAAAATAAACAAATAAAATAAATGTAAAATGTTAAAAATAATTGTATAGTTTAGCTAAATTCGGTTAATTCCCACTCGCCACTTTGCACTGTCTTGATATTTTATTCTAAGCACGGGTAGCGAAGCGGTATAAGGACGCAAGTGAACTTTTTCTACATATTTATTTAATACGACAACGATCATTTGTATGCATTGTATACTTTAAATCGTATTTGATTAGATTATTATGTTAATACAAAATTAGTCCTTGCAATTTCATTTAGAATGAACTTTAAATATAAAATAATTTTATATAGGTAGGTATTATAATAGACAAATATAATAGTGCCTTTTATAAAATAATGCTGTTAATGACAAGTACTAAAGAATTAATAATACAATGGCCTGTATATTTATATTAGAAATATAAACTATTTTTGTTAAAAAAGAGATTATATTTCTAAAGAGATTGGTCTCTTATCAATAACCTTCCCATACAAAAATCATTTAGTGTGTTGTTCAAATCCTAATTCTTCAAGAGGGGAGTCAATAGGTTTTTAAAGGGTCGGCAATGCGCATGTGATGCCCCTGGTGTTGCAAGCGTCCATAGGCTACGGTAACCACGTACCATCAGGTGGGCCGTATGCTTATTTTGCCACCATCGTAAAAATAGACTGGATAATATGATTGACTAAAAAAGAGATTGTCCAACTTCCCTGTATACCAATATAGACTTTGTTTTTTACGTGATCAAACTTTCGATAAACCTTCAACGGTAAAATCAGTTACAGTCAGCCTCTTTGTAATCTTTTATTCACATTTTCTCTCATAAATGTAGTTTATTGTGTATTTATGTTGTAATATAAATATATAGTATATGTAAAATTTTATAATTATTACAATTTATAACTTTTAGGAGTATGACAATTAATATCAAAATATCTTAAATTATTATTTTTCTTATTAGCTATTTGGTAGGCCATCCGAACTTCCTCAAAATGCACAAAGCGAGAGAGGGTTCGTCATTGATGGTCAAATTTAATTCAAAAAAGGATATCTTTTCAGAAGAAGAGGAATGTAATAAAATTATGTGCCTTAAATAAATATTTTACTACGTCATAATATTATGACAGATTCAACTGTGAAAATTCATATTCATCAGTATAAAATAAAGCACGTAGCAGATTTACAATTGCTTCGCATGTCTACTAGTATTAGCATTTAATTTGACAGAACAACGTTAACGGAGCCACATGAGTCAGATACCAAGCCCGAAATATGCAAAGCATAAGTGTAACAGTTTTACATAAAAAACTTTTAAGCAATTTGTTTATTTCCAAACGGAAGTGAATTGTCACGAGCAATAATTAACACACAATACACAAAAACTTTTTCAAAGAGTGGGTATAATTAATTTGAACATAATAAGAGAGAATCTGTCTGATGATTATGATAATATCAACATAATAATATCTAGCTTGCTTGAAAGAATCGCCAGGCCATTTTAAAATATAATAAACTTATAACATATAATTAATTATAAATATATTTACTACTTTGGCAATAGAAATTTCACTTGCGCTCTTATACAATTCAAGTGAGACGATCTTGTCTTGAGTTGAAACTAGATGTCGCTACAAACAACGTTTCGCCAACTCCACGCCTTCGAACTTTTGTATCGCAGAGTTGACTGCACACACACAACGACAAGCGTATTCTACAGCGTGTTTACGTACATATACACACATTTAACGTTATCAATGTGTTACACGAGTGTTGTGAATAAAGTTAATGTTTGTGTGCGTAGCGGAAAGTGTCGGCTGAGATAACGACAGATGGCGTAAGCTACTCAGATATGTATGAAACAACTTTTAAGAACCTGTCAACATTAAACGGCTACATAAGTTGACTCAATACTAGTATGAAGTAATAGATATACTGTAGCGTATTGTGCAGTTTAAGAGTAGGTAATGCATTGATGATACATTGTAGGAAATGAATGAATGTGTTGGGTATACACATGCGATTTGTGGACATTATATTGATTGTGTGGATATTAATGGGCGTATGTAATCACCTGAAAGCTTTGATTGTATGTGTAGTGGCAATTGGCATAATCCGGTCACCTTGATATAATAATGAGTATTTCTGATTAGAAATGTAGATAACCTATAAATGAGTTTATAAATTGTCGGTACAGTGTTGTGTTTGATATTTAAATACTAGAGAAGTAAACTACATCATTTTGATTTGGGTCTAAACAGACAATTGATTTGCTTTTTTATGCTGGTTATTTGGTATGGGGGAGGGGCAAAGGAGCAGTCGGAGCCATTTTCATGAGTACCTACGTCCATAGACATTCGCACAGAGGCTATACCCACAGATGCGCTGCCTTCCTATCTCCTCTCACCTCCACGGGCCACAGCTGTCACATTACGCCGGTCTCGTGTAAGCGATAGATACCTCCCCGGTCGTGCCGGCCCAATTCGGCTGCACGCAAGCATGTAGTGTGGCACTACCCCTCATTGTACTTGATAATACATTATTTAGACACCGTTGTCAAACATAATGAAAATATTTACAAGGCTTCGTTTTGTAATGCGTATCCTTTTTGAAATTTAAACTCGCATCCTAATAGCATTTTTTGAAGTTTTCCCAAATACACTGGAAAGTTCACAACATATTACAATATAATCCTCCTTCTGCCGTTTAATGTTTTTAAACATAGTTTTATTGCAAGTATTTATGTACGCATCCGTACACTTAAATATTTTGTATTCGTTATTGTTTGAAATACTGTATTAGTACTGTACTGTACTAGTACTTTTAGTAGTAGTATTGTACTAGTAGTACTGTTATTAACTTTACCCACAAACCTTGGTTGTAACAGCTCGTCAAAACTTGGATTAATCATTTTACACTTCACACAATTTCAGCAATAGTAATACAAACAACACAAATGGTTCTGACCCCAATCGTTCAATTCCAACTAGTTAAGATTTGGTCGTCGCTGGCAGAACTTGGCGCTGTTTGAATAAACATATTGTTTTAAACAGCATGTCGATTACTGTAAAACTAACATGGTTTTAAATTATATGTATCATTGCTGTCGAATCTATGTCTATGTGTGTCACGCAGGAAAAGAAATTACTCTAATTTAGGCATAAATTGCATAAATAGTCTCGTTTTATGTGGATTGTGAAATTTCCGAAGAGACTAAGGAACCAGGTAGAGAAGAGACTGATGGACTGACTCTACATTTCTAATGCAGATACATCTTTGTAGGCGTGTAATTCGATGCATCGTAACTTGCGACTTCCGGTATACGGTTTACTTCTAACCATCAAACAACATATACCTAACTGTCAATAAATATAATAAACTACAGATAGTAGAATATCAAAATGTTTGTTTAGTTCTTTTTATATGAGATATTAACATAAACTCTATTACTACGTTTTTGTAACATCCAATAAAATTGCTATAAATGTGCAATAAATAAAATTTGAAATCTATCAATTATATTTTATAGATAATTAATTGTATGTTTAATTTATGATACCTGTATACAACGATTTTTGTATAGTTTATTAAAACAGTAAACAAGAATAATTTTATTATTAAAAAAATCTGATTTGATTGAATGTAATTGAGTTGTAATGCTGAGATGCCCGTCTATATAGGAGTCCACAGCTTGCTTTTAGATGGACCTTACATATACTATAACAAGCCATGGCCTGGTGTAAAAATTATTTTTGGAGGTGTGTAAATATTATTAATTTATGTTTGTAAATTTATGATTTATAGCAATGATAGACATTTTGCAATAATTACGGTAGCTATAGATATGTAAACTTATGTCAGGTACATTATGTTTTTTTATTTAAATAAATCAAGCGAAAAATTAATAATATCATTAAAAGTTATAAAAAATAACAGAGTTATATTTTTAATTAATAGATACAATATTTTTTACGTTCAATTAAGCTACTTAGGTATAGGTTTACATTTTGTTTCATTAAAAATAGAAGCTGGCAAATGTACCTACCTATTCATTTTTATTTTATTATGAGTGTGTAATTTATACATTTTATTTATTTACCGCTATATGCAATAACATTATCTAAATATCACAAAGTTAGGTAAATTAATGGAGTCATAAAATCTGTACTTGCTTGGTCTACTTGTATTAATAGTTTTATTACGTTTACCTTAAATAACCTTTTTAAGTATGTGTAGGAAATAACTTAATTTTATCCGTCAAATATTTAAATATAACATAATTAATAAATATTTGTTTTGACTAATATTGAAATAGTATTAGTAATATTACCTCATTAAATGAAAAACAGTCATAACTACTAGTTAACAAGTACCTGCCAAAGTGCCTAATAAAGGTGTAAAAAAGGTTAAAAATGTATTTAAATCAATTTTCTTCTTTTTAAGCGCCAGGGTAGCTCTATTTCTCTATTTTCGAGCTTTTCTCGCCATAAAAATAATATCGATTTGCTTGGTTATCATATCATTGTGACAGCCGTTAAGCCAAGAGGGTCCTGTTGACATCGATAGAAGTACCTATTCTGCCTATAGCAGTGTATAATATACCTATACAATATGCTTTACGATCATATTTGTAAAATGTAGAGAACGATTCTAAAATTCTGATATTTTAAGATATAATTTACATTTTACTTCTGAAATGTATCTATTTAACAATAACAACTTGGATAATATCGATGCAACATTTAAAAAAATACAGAGAATAATATTTGTCATTACAAAATATGCATTAAATAATCAAATCTCGGATTAGTGCTAGATACTATATGAGTTGTTATAGATATTGTGCTACCAGTACCTACCTAGTTACCTAATTTTGGTTAAATTTTCATTTATTTTTAAACTTACTAATCGTTTAAATTTGCAACAAGAAAAAACACCTGGCTGTACTTATTTTACCATATCACGTAGGTCAGAATAAAATGTAGGCCAAAAACTTTAGCAAAAACCCAAAGATATTTCCACAAAAAGTGGATGTCGATTTCTAACTTTCAATTTTTTTCTATGGCGGCCATCTTGTCCGCGGGTATTGATTGGCAGAAAAAATCAAGCTATCCGTTGTATCCCTACGCCATTGGCCCAGTTTTTGGACGAGGGTGACAACATGGGGTCCGCTTTCCCTTTTTTTGCATACAGACACCCTTTAAATAACAATACTTTGATTTCAGTAGTGCAGATGCATTCAAAATTGTGTGTGTGATATTGCAGTACGAATTAAATATACCTACTTTGACTTAGAACACGGAAGATGATGCGAAGGTAAGATCACATGGTTAAATGTTTGAATTATTTATAACGTCGATAGTTTTAGAAAATGTATACATTTTAAATAGATATTGTTATCGGGTCTAAATATATTATTGTAAATTTATATATAATTTATACATATAAAAAAACATTTATATGATAAAATTTCTATACTTCCTATAGCATGATAAAATAAGACCATGAAAAATGATTATTATTATTTTGTAGAAATCTTTTTATTATTATTAAATTATACTTTTTAAATTTATAAAAATGGAAATACATTTACAAGTATACACAAGTATGCAATAATCAATGCAAAATGATTTAAAATTCAGCAGAACAATTGACGTATTTTTAAATTTGCTGAGTAAGTTTCATGAATTTTTATGTCATTTGCATGATAAAGGTATTATAAATCATAACTTTAAATTATTATAGTTAAGTAGCTCCTATAAAAGTAATTTTATGACTAGTAAAAACCTCATCGACTAGTTGTCATAAAAAACTATACAAGCTTAAACAATTGCTTTATAAACGCCTCCTGCTGTGATTACAACCTGTTAATTAGGCATTTTATTAGTTTTACAATTGTTCTTTTTTTTCATAGGTCATCATCTACGTAGAGACTAGACGGGATGTTTGCATTAATCATAACTGCATTCTAGTAAATTGACTACCCTTTGAACACGATCACTATGTGTCTATCTACCGATCTTGTTACCCGTAGGTAAAATATAGATGTAGGTAAGTTACTTCAAACGCGCTACAAAATATCTGTTTTCCTTCCAAGTACTCCCCTGGTCCTAAATGGAAATGTTATTTGCCACGAGGATGCCATTCTTTAGAAAGTCGGTCCACAGGGAAAGTCCCGTAAAAGTTTCCCCAAGATCTGATCCGCGTCAAAATGGAATGTTTAATTTATCAAACATAAGCTTCAAGTTGAAAACAACAACAGCGACACATCTTCACACTAGCTCGCTAATGGGGGAGGCAAAGGGAACAGACGATTGAGCGATAAATTAGTCGAGATTCAACTAGTGTTATTATTTAATTTCGTGTTCGTCTCGTTATGTCTTTCGCCTTAAACATTTATATTTATGTACTATATATTTCCATTATATCTTATAGATAACAATACAATATCTAGTGTAATACATGTAATATGTAAGTATATAATATGAAGTTATGCTATGTTTTTTTAGAGCAATGAAAAATGGAAATAGGTGTTTGATATATGAAATTAACTAGCTGGTCTTCATGATTTCATGTGCGTAAAACCCATAGCAAATTAATCCGTCATTTTGGGTATAAAATATATTTTATGGTATCCTAGTTTGTAATGTACAGACGGTAAAAAAAGTTTAAACATTTGATTGAACTTATGACACATAGGTATTCGTTCTGTATTTTACAATTGAAAGAATTACGAACATACAAACCTAGTTATAAACTGTTATATTTGTAATATATTGAGTAGGATTTACTTACTATTGTCTATAATAAATTGTCTACCATTAAACAATAAAGACTAGAAAATTCTATTAATCAGTGTTTGTAGGTATAAAATAAAAACAATACTTAGTTTAAATCGAAGTCTATAGTCGATAGACGATAGTAGATAGATATACCTACTTCAACATTGGAGCAATTATATAAAGATCTTTAGAGTAAGCTAAAAGTCGTAGTTATCAAAAAAATAAAGTACTGAGCCTTATCTATTGTCTAGCTAAACATCTTTGATCTCATATGCCTATAGCAGAGTTGAGTGCAAGGAAGGTTTACGATAAGCCGAATATGTCCGGCGTATAAGATACCTCTACATCCGACTTCGGCCGTCATTTCTACTGAACCCTGTAAAGTGTCACTTATGCCTCATCCTGTTCAAATAGTCTGATAAGCATGTATACTCCTTTTGAATTCTGTATAGATATTTCATAGGTATACTTTTATATTCTTGCAGATTACTAAATATTTGGGTTCGTTTATGAATGTATGGAAATAACAAATATAGTCTAGATTTCACTTAATATGAGATAAATAGGTAGTATCTATTCTATAATTAAACTTCGATACTCATTTTTTGGATTCGAAGCTTTTTCGATAGTATATGATAGTTAGCTGAAGTACCTACCTATATTCGAACCCAGTCGACGCTTTTCAGTCACTGAAAATCTGTCTTTTTTGCAAAACATTATATTTATTATCCTTTATATAGAAATACTTAAGTTCTTTTTTATGTCTGTTACATTAATAAAATAGTATCTAACTACTATATCGACAAATAAAAAATGTGAATCAATACAATAGACGTGACAATCATTTTCTACCTTTTCTTGTCTTTTCATATAATTAATGAACTCATTATAATTTATAATTGTATTTTATTACCTATAGTAGGTATATTTTTTATAAAAATGATGTAAAACATTTTCTATTCTAGCATAATGATATTCGTGATTTTTTCAGGGACGGCTTATAACAATGTTGTTATGTCGTCGAGGTTGATTAACTTAGCTGATTACTTGTTTCAATCTTAGTAACAGAATAACCGAGAAATATGAGGGAGCGTTGCTTTACACTTTTGCATTTATAATTTTTATATCTTTTGTAGCGAAAAACGTCGTCAAATTAATTTGAGTTTAACTTTTAATTTAGAAGTAAGATTATGTGATTTTTGGGATCAACTACATTTTTGAATATATGTACTTAGGAATTTGATGAACAATTTCAAGTTATAACATTAATTAATTTTCTAATCATTATTTTATATAATACGTTCACAAAAAGCTTTTTATATATTTGTTTGGACCATGTTGGGCCAAATAAATATAAATACTGCTTTGTCATAGACAGTACCTACCTCCTACATAATTCTGGAAAAACAGGCCAAATTTTATACCTACAAGGCACTCGGATGCGTCATAACTTATATCATCTAATTAGACAGACGAAAGTGAAACTCGCGCGTAAATTTACCGCCTACTTCCATTTACAACGCTTTAATTTACGACTCCCAGTTCATAATTTTGATAAATTAAACATGGCTTAAGTGTTTTGAGTATTTTTAACCTCTTATTATGTTTTCAAAGAGAGAGACGTTAAGTGAATCCACTCGTTAACCTTACTATTTTGGAAGTGTTAAATTTATACGTTTATGATCATAATATGTTATGTAATGTTTTTGTACAAAAGCACAAACTTCATTTAATGTTTTAATTTAAAATTAATTTATTTTAATAACGTTAGGTACATATGAATGACAATTAAACATATGTTAATGTAGTTAATTTGTAGGGAATACTAACCAACATAATATGTAGTTTAAATGATTATATTATATTATATCAAGCCCATTATGTGTCCCATTGTTGGGCAAAGGCCTCCCTCAATTTTTTCCATTTTTCTCTGTTCTGCTGCATCACGCCAATCAGGAAGGTATACGTCGAGTTAATCTCGCCATCTCCTTTTTGGTCTGCAGCATCGCCTCTTTGAGTTTGGGTCCCATAAAGTCCTAATTTTTGCCCAAGACTCATCAGAATCGTTTAAATATTAAGTAATAATTTTTATTATTTATTTTCGGTTCATGATTTTATTATATCTGAACTATAAGTGTTATTCCCTTGACTTGTTCATAATTAACTATTATTATTGTTCATAACTGAAGTTTGGCTAGTATATGCAACATTACGATAAATTAAAACTGGTAAAGCTTTGTAGAAGTAGCAATTAACCCTAAGAATCGAATTCTTGATAAATTAAATTTAAATTTGAATCCTGCCGAGATACAACTAATTGGATGCCAATGAAAGTTATACTAATTTCTTTTAATAAGGCAGACTTACATTATTTCTAAGCTCTTTTATATGTCGGAGATCGTCATACTGTAGTGGAGAAATATTGCTCTGTCTGTATTTTAAAAAAATGCGTAATGGGTTATATACTTAACAAGACCTACCTAGTACCTACTGATATATTATTTTATATTCACGACATTCTTGATAAGAATAAGTTTTGTAAAAGACATTGCTTATACGAAATATCTTTGTCAATGCTTCTCCAGTGGGATGTAAACTGTGATATTGTACAAAGATAATGACGGAAACGAACAATCAGACACGTCGTGTGAATCCCTCGGAAGAGGCTTAGGGTTCAAGGAGTATATGATAATCAAATTTGAGGCCCGAAATACGGGTATTACAGGCTTGTTCCGAAGTTAAAGCCCTCCTGCTTATTTGAGCGTAAGATACGCGGGCTTAGAAAGATTTGGAATATATACGTAAATAAGGATATACAATGTGTATTTTGCTGTTGTCCTCAAATTATTTTTGTATATAAAGTAGCTACATTTCTTTCAAATTTTGTGGCAATGTTTATCATGTTTATTCATTTTGTATTAATTCGCCACATTATATACAAACTCTATAATAATGAATGTCGAGATAAAAAGGTACTTTATAAAATTTTCCTTTATGGTTGACAATTTTGTAATCCTTCAAGGATAGCTTATTCGTATTTCATAGGCCGACAATGCAGCTGCAAAACTTCCCTTGTAGCTTTCTGTGGGCGCCAAAATCACTTACAAGTGTCTCATTTACTCGTATGCCTACTATATTATAAAAAAATTTAATCTTTTTAAAATACGTCACCATATAAATATTCTTACTTTTGTTAATCCACCGATGACAATGTTCGATATAGATTCTTATGAAAACGGATGCAAGATATGATAATGTTGTATTGTTTTACCGAAACTATCTATATAACATGTCATTTCTCATACACGTATCAGAATTCTCATTCAATTCGTTTAATATGCGTGCTGTGTCCACTGTTCATTTCAATTCCTGTCATCCTTTTCCGTTATTTGATGCTTATCTATCGGTAGAGGCAATCACTAAAGCATCAAGCTGGCGCCAAAATGTCCAAGACACATGCAAAGTACTTTCTTGGATCATAATTCGTACGTCTGAGGGCAGACTAGGGACTTAATTAGGCTAAAGTAAACGAAGACATTTTATCTCTTATAAACATCTTTCATACATCATTTTTATTACAAAATTATTTTTTGTCATTATGCTAAAATGTTACCAAAGTAATTTTTCTTCTATCTACTGGATAAATAGTTATGTAAATGTCTTGAATAAATTGGTACCCACCTACAACAAATATGTTAACCATTTTGGGCAGTGCTATTCAAGAAATTTGCAAGCTCAGATTATAAACAATTTATTTCTATATTTCATTAGTAGGTACATAAAAAGTTAGAAGTATGTAGGTACTTAACAAGTTGTGGTACATACAAATAAGTATTTTTGTTATATTGTCTTTAGCTAGTTCGCAGAAACTACTAGGTACTAGGTAACTGGCTGTGATGTAAAATATTTTAAAGACCCACAGATACTATTCTTTTTTTTTATGGTATAGCGGGGTAAACGAGAAGTCAGCAGTTAGACATCCGCATAGAGGCTATACAGATGCGCTGCCCTCCTTTCTCCTTCCACCTCGATGGGCCACCTGCTACTTACACACCGTCCGAAACGCGACAGCGCAGCTGTCACTTTACACTATAAGAACTACAAGTGCTATAAAAGACCAGGGATTTATAAGTAACATGAGAAGTGAAATCTACAGTAGCGTTATACCGCGCGTTTTTTTTTCTGAATCACGTTCGTTGTTAAGGAGTCAACTCCTGCCACGTCTCGATACTGACACATAAGTAGTTTTGTATTACATAGACTTGTAGTCGACATTTCTCAATACCTATACCCAAGTTTAGGATACAATCTTGTCTTAAATTTACGCGAATACCTTCTCATTAGGTGTAATAAAAGTACTTTAACAATAAAGCTTCTGAAATGTCGGGATTGTTAAATAAATAAACCACGATAAAATCTGTTACTTTAATTGTAAATTAAGTTTAGTTTAAAGAAGTCATTTTTCTTTTATAAACTCGCTTTACCTTTACCGTTAGCCTCACAAATTACTTTGAGAAATGAGACCCGAAATTTGTTTATCTTAGTATCAAAACAGACGCGAATCTCAGCGCCACAAAGAAAAACAAATTAGGCCATAGGTATTCAGCTGATACGACGAATCCGTGCGACTCATAAAATACAAGTACAATTTCGCGGAGTAATTTTTATACGACCCTATTTTTAGCTGAATCTGATATGGGGGACTGACTTAGGGAAATGAAGGAGCATGAGTCCTATTGATGACATGTAAATTTCCTTCGCAGGTTGTTGAGGTTCATATTAAAGCTCATTGTAGGTAATGTTGCTTGAATGTCTATATAAAATATGTTCTTTAACTACTTTGTTGGTTTTTTGGTGGTCAAGTTTACAAAGGAGTTTCATGCTATATTGCAGGCTAACTGAACCTGCCTGGGAGGTACCTCTCGCTCATATGATACCGCCTTTAAAACCGAACTGGGTATGTTCGTGGGGTTTGAGAGTAGCTGTTGCCCTATTGGGAGATTGGATGTAAGAGAGCACAGCATATTATGTTGCGGATATTAATGGCCATCTGTGAGCAACCATGAGCATCGCACATACAGAGAATATATTTATATACTCCCAAAATATTTATGCCAATTTTACGAATTTTTGAATAACTTAAGTATAAAAAAATTACATTATTATTTATAAATATTAATGTAATTTTCTTACTATCTCGATGCCTTCGAGAACAGCTAATAGGAGAAGGCAAAAGACAGGGATGGTTGACGAATTTTGGGGAGGCTTTTGCCCAGTGGTGGGACAACATAGACTGAATAGAAAAAATAAATAACGGTACCGGATTTAAGAAAATCTTACATCATTTAACATAAAACAGGAAACAGTTACACAGCGTTTTAATAGCGTGTATTATCAATTAACTTGCTCTCACACTTGCCGATGCTCCGTTGTCGCGTATCGTGTAGTCGAAGTTTCCGGAAGTTGTAATGCTGTTTACTTCCGCCGGTCGCGGTTCGACGCGTCTGCGCTATGTGGAGAGGGGAATGGGTTTTAGTCTTGCAGGTGTGTTCTGTTTATATACTAGATGTGCCCCGCAATTTCACCCGAAAATCTATCCCAAGAAAACTTATTCTTTTGGGAATAAAATTTATTTTTATTTGTAGGTTGGTAGGAAGTTCATAGACATTATAATGTAGGTAGGTTGTTCATTAATTGATGGTGTTTTGTTGTAAGAGATATAAATGGCAAGAGCTGCTGGTAGCTAAAGCTAAAAAAAATATCATATGTCACTTAGTAAATATCTAACTCCTTAAATGCAATTATTAAACTAATACTTAACAACAAAGTACACACAAAGCGCGTTGAACAAAAAAAACATTTGATGCTGTATTTGCAAAATAAAAAATATTTTTAAAATGCTGTGGGATACAATAATTATGTTTTGCTCTCCTTCCTATCAACCAACGAAACGGGGCAGCCTAGCATTTATCAGGTGTAATCATCCCAAATTATTTCTCATACCAGTTAACGAACTATCAAAATTTGTTATTGCTTAAAAGCTATATTTATTGTCCAGGCAGGCAAGTATATTATTTATAGTAGATATACCGACTACCTACAATACTAGTACTACTACGATACAAACAAACTACATACCTAAAAGTTACTAGGTAGGTTAATGGGAAGGATATAATCCCTACTTTCAAGATGATATCGTTATTTTTATGAACGTAAAATTCCTGAAAGGTGTTGTAACTCTAAAACCTATTATACATATGTATAAATAAAATAGAGGTGGGAGTCTTTAGTAAGAATAGCAGCAGATAAAAGATAATGTTCAGCGAGAAGGTCTTACGGAATTAACATGTAATAACACAAAGGCTCTAGGTACGTTATACCTATGTATAGGTATACAGAATCCAACCCTCAACTTTTATATTGATCAAGATAAGTTTTCAAGTATCATTTAATTCTTCAGCGTGTTGGTTTAAGTACATTTAAGTACGTAAAACGTTTATAATAACCAATTTAAACCTTTTAAAATTATATTTATTGCCGTGATTTAAGCCTTATCGTGGAAGCTCATGTACAGATTTAAGTTATTGCCCAATAAAAATTTTAAAACGATAACTCATAATTTTTGTGTTTACATTTTAATAATTTTACACAAACTCAGATTCCATTGAGATATAAGCGTCTGCATTTCCTACAGTTTATTTGTTTCGAGACGTTCATTCGTCCCACGGGCTTCAATTCCATCGCAGACAATGGACGGTTGAATACAATACGAGAAAATAACGAAACCATTTGGGAATACCTATCTTAACCTAACCTACCTTTGCGACTTAATACAGCTCAAGAGATTTGTCCTTCCCATTCCTGCCCGCGTCCCTTCGAGGATCACGTAAAACGTAAGAATGAGACACGAAACCATTCCTTTCGGCTCCATCCAATAGCTCGGGTGACTTATTATATTGTGTACACGACATTCGTGGAATATTTGTTCAAATATAATCCGGGTAAGAGATGCCCAAACAAGTTTCTTGTTTCCATTACACGATACGTCCTCCGTTCGATAGAATACAAATGTTCACGATATCCCTACAGACGCCATTTTATTTTAACTATATGAATGGTCTAAATAAAATTAAATACGTTAAATCTTTATTAAATAAAGTATAAATTAAATTAAAATCAGAAAAAAACTTACAAAAATAAAAAAAAAACACGAGATTGATATGTTAAGTGCCAAAAAGAAACTTTTAACTTAATACCCATTGCGATACACAGTCGGTTAAAATAGAATGTGATGTGTCGATGTGTTATTTAAAATATTGTGGCGGAAGTAGTCCCGAGCGACGGCCATAATAAAACATGGCGGCCCCTGCATTCAGCCCATACCCACCTTAACTATAACACTGTCCCCTGTGAAATACAGGTTACCATTTGTGAGATAAACAAGAAATGTTTCTTATGTTTCTCGTCGCCTTTATATTAATCGAAACCAAACGATTATGACAAGATTCGTAAACTCTTATCATTAAAACATGTGATTTTGCCGAGTTAGGTACATATTAAGCTTATTGGTTTCCTTAAAACGAATCTGCCCAAATTTAAGTAATTACATTAGTAATTTATGCTCAAGATTATATTTGGAAGATGCCGCCTTATAAAATATATTTAACACGGTTTGAGGAGGTATATTTTAAATGAAATGAAAATTAAATGAAATCGGATCGATGTGATATTCAGTATGGAGATAGTTGAAGGACTGAAGAGTGTCTGTCTATCCGTCCTTCCGTATGTTACAGTAAGTTTTTTCCGAAACTATAACGGCTTAAGTAGTTGAAACTTTGTAAAATGATGTATAATGGCCGGTTTTTTCACCTTCACATACTCGGTAGGTAAAATGTTAGAAGAATGTTTTTTATTAACGTCATTATATTTATTATCTATATGATCTTAGTAAATGGTCAAATTAATGAAATAATGTTCAGTACTTCTAAAACTCCTACTAGTAAATTTCAAGAATAAATGTTAATATAATAATATAATTAATCTACTACCTATTTAGAAGTAGTTCTAGTGAAATTCAATAAATGTTATTTTTCACCAATAATCTGATGATCATGATGTACCTGCTCATTCATCTTAGTCGAGACGTCTAGGAATAATTGTATCCAATGTAGAAATTCAGTCGTTGTCTTGTCGCCTAATTATTCTGTACCTAGACTTTACGATTAAGATCATCTTCGTCTGCGTTTTGAATATATAACAAATTTATCAAAAATATAATATAGTATATAATAGGAATAAAATCTTAACCATAGAACTTATTAAAGATAAATGTGGTGTTTATATTTCAACACTATTACAAAATTTTAAATGTTATTCTTTATGATTTTGTGCATAGACAAGTAGGTATGTTAGTATTGTGGAACCTACATGTAAAAGTGATTGTATGCAGTACTTTTAATAAATGTAGGTACCACAAACTAGAGTAGAATTTTATACAACAAAATGCAACCATGATTGCTTATATCTATTTCAAATGGCCTATTAAGTATATAAAAAAACTCATTGTTTTCTAGTGCCTATATATTCTCGAAAGTATGTAATGATAAAGACGTATATTGTCACGCCATATCTTACATGGTAATTTAAAAGACAACGTACATTTTTGTTTCTATCGAACGGCAATAAGGCAATAAGGAAATGAGGCCCGCCTTCTTTCGATAAAACTTTGTTTATCTGTGAATTAGTTTCGTCATTCAGGTGTGGTAAGCAGCAAATACTTATTACTGTAAAGTGAATTGTTTAAAAAATGTCGTAAAAGGATAATGGTAAATAATTTGGAAAAATTTATAAATTAAAAATTTATACTTAAAAAAGCTCAAGTTTTAGTCATATATTCAAGGTTGTATTATAATACAATAGATAGCTTACATCAAAAACAACAACTCTTGTTTGCCTTTTGACGTAATTCTAAACATTAATTTTAAATAACTTTTGAGTTTATTAATGTAGGTACTGCTACGTCATTTGTAGATCTATGTTTATAGCTACAAGCGCCGCCTCACATTCAACCCCGCTCTTTGCAAGGCGCGTAGAGTTTATAACTTAATAACGGACATTTAATTAATATTTATTTTTGTATAAAAAATCTAGTTATTGTATAATATGATTTTAGCTGCTTATTCCTAGAACCTTTGTCGTGTTTAAAAAAAACCGTGTGTAATAAGATAAGGTTGCTGTTATACTTACTATTATATATAATATGCTACATCTATATGTATAATCAGTATTATACATATTCTACTAATATTTCATATCAAGCTAACGTACATACAAGCTTCTAT
The DNA here is from genome assembly GCA_001625245.1 of Calycopis cecrops. Lineage (NCBI taxonomy): Eukaryota > Metazoa > Arthropoda > Insecta > Lepidoptera > Lycaenidae > Calycopis > Calycopis cecrops. Next base: position 1,195,012 of record LUGF01024203.1, read on the forward strand.
ATAAGTCTGTTAATACTTAACACAAAAACTAATAAAGTATATGACAATCTGGAATTATTCATCGATTTATTTCCACCTTGAACAAATTAATAGTTTCTTTAGGATAGATCTCTCATGAGTGAAACCGAGAGTGGCAACTTGTGTAACAAATAAAAATTCACAATTCCTCGTAGAATTTGAAACGAGGTAAGGTCAAGAATGCAAAAACCTCTTTCAATTATAATAGCTGGGTAACAAAAATACCTTCATTCCTTTCGTATTTTATATTTCCATTTAATATTAGGTAAAATATATATTTTCTAAAATTTATTTCTGGTGGAGAGTAAGAATTTACCTACTATTATTATATACTATTATATTTTACTACCTTACTAAACGTAGATAAGGCAGTTGTTAAAGGGGAAAAAATAAAAAGCTACAATAGTTATCTATAAAACTTTTTAAAACAATTTAGGTTTTTTTTTTATGGTATAGGGGGGCAAACGAGCAGTTGGAGCCATTTTCATGAATACCAATGCCGATAGACATCCGCATAGAGGCTGTATAGATACCCTCTTTCTCTTCCCACCTCCATGGGCCTCCGGCAACTTACACACCGCACGAAACGCCACAGCACAGCTGTCACTTTACGCCAGTCCCGCGTAAGCGAGAGGTACCTCCGCGGTCGTGCCAGCCCATGCCAATAGCAGTATGGCGCTACCTCTTACTAACCTTCAAACTTATTATTTTAGTACCTATACCTATACCCAGTGTTCTTACCTACTAACTTTCCAATTCATCGGAGAATGGCATATAACGCCATTCTCCGATGGGGTAGCAGAGAGAACATAATAACTAGGTTCAGCTTCGCCCGCGTGAAATTCGATCCTCAAAAATGGAGTTATTATATCTACATATAAACCTTCCTCTTTAATCACTATATCTAATAAAAAAATCCCATCAAAATCGGTTGCGTAATTCTAAAGATCTAAGCATACAGACACACAGACGGCGAAAAGCGACTTTGTTTTAAACTATGTAGTGATTACCTAAGTACCTACTTAATTATTTCCTGATGAAAACGCCATGTGAACTGAGTCTCACTTATACTGTTACTCAGAATTTTGTCCCGTTACCACCATATCGTTTAATATTTTTTTGTAGTTTACATAATGCTCACATAAATGCTGTATTGATGTTTACAACCATATTCGCCGCCTACTTTCCTGCTCTTGACACAGCAAACTTATTTTCGAAGGAATTCTACGCGATGGTATTGCGATGACCTTATGTGGCTTAAACGTTTTATATTAAAGAACTCAAGACATCTCTGATCAGTAATCATGTACCGAATTTACAAAAGCCTTATTATGTTTGGAAAGAACGAAGTTTTGATGTTATCTCAAATAATACGCGAAGAAAAAAGTATAATCCCTTTTTTAATGGGTTTTGGTTAAAATTAGTACAATTGAAAATGTGTAGAAAGCTAATAGGTACTTTAAAATAACACTCTTTACATTTTATTATTTTAATTAAATAAAACGAAACTCAACTAGAGCGAGTAGTTAATGCTTCAATACAAAAATTGATTAACGTTATAGTTACAATGACATAATGTTTCATATGATATTTAGTTATTAAATACAAAAAAGTTTCGCTTAGATTGAGTTTCGATCTACGGGCGATCACTAATTATATTGATTATGATTATGAAAACGTACTTTAAACACCGAAAAGAAGATTTGCACAGGACCTACAGGATTTTTCAGCCCAATAATAAAAATTTGTATTGTTACTCACGTTTGTCTTGACCAGGATTCGAACACCGATTCTTAAAATATTCTAGTTGAAAACGTAGGCGTAGGTTTGAAGTTTAAACGTGAAATGCTCCATTTTATTTTTCTTTGTGTATTATTTATGTTTATTTACACCTTGCGTGAATTCTTTGAGGAAATTTATTTACGATTTAGTCGCTTCAAAGTGTATAAAAATATAACATTAATTTAGGTAATGAAAAATAATGTACTTTTTAACACTCAACTGACTGTCAGCCGTAAAATCTGGCATAATTTATGGCAAATAAAACGAAAGGTGAAAAGATAGATGGCTAGATAAGTCTCGTTTTGTGCATAACTATCCATCTTCCTAAATATGATATGTTGCCAAATACCGATTAATATGATAAGGCAATTAATTGATTTATAATTTACAGATGTTGTTTGTTGTGTATTAAAAATATAAAATGGTAGCACTGCCCTTCTTTTTATTCCATGTAAAGTCAATTTCCAAAGAAGTCATTAATAGTTTTGGTATAAAAGCAATTTATATATTATTCAGGAATATAATACCCATACTGTACCATATTTAATCCGAATCCGTTCAGCTGTTTTGCATGAAAAATAAACAAACATGCATACAATGTTTGTAGACTTGTAGTATTAATAAGATATTATAACGAACTATTCGACCCATTTATACTTGGTTGGGCGTCAAAAATAAAAGTTGTTCAGTCGTAATAAAATATAGCATTAGGTACTTCTAGATAATATAACTTTCTATTTGAAAAATATTATAATCTATTTGTGATTTTAACTATCTGTTAACTGGTTTTGAGGCCTATTTGATACAAACAAACAGACAATCTTTCCTCTTTATATACCTATTAATTTATTAATACAGAGTATAGATAACTATCGTAAACGCAATATTAAAAATAATCTTTATCTATTTTCAGAACTCTCAAGATACAGAATGGCACAAATTTGTGTAAGCTCAGTACAAACAACAGACGGTCGGGAGGAGAAGAAAATAAAGTAATTCGAGAAGTTTGCAACAAGCTTATATAAGCACAGGAACTGGAGATAAGTGTCTTTGTCTGAAGCTAAACTGCTCTTGTTAAGTTTGAGCAAGGGACGGTGGCATTCGCTGTACGTATTTGTATTTTTACATGACATTATTTAAGTAACACAAAATAGAATTCACAGTATGATTAAATTTATCATTATAATAATTAAATAAAATTGTATAGTAGCGATTTGTATTTTATTAATATTGATTTCATAAATTACAAGTCTCTTATTTGTCGTACGAGCATGCAGCGTGTAGAATAGAAGTGTTTACAAACTTTATATTGTGATACATAGGTACGTCTATAACCTCATGTTTTAATGGAGACATTTTAATGTAAGATATTGTTAGATGATACAAAACGTAATCGTAATGCAGTGATCTAACTTGATTTATTGTGTAGGGACTACGTAGATATTTACTGAACTAGCAGTAATTTAATAGAATGCATTTATGCAATGCATTTATCAAATACTTTGTTTCCATGTAACAACCCGTAACCCTTATTACCACGATAATGTGGCTTAATTGTTTAAAACTCACTGTTTTGGAAACGTAGCGAACATTCAAAATAATTAAGAGTCTAATTAGAAATAAACAGAGCTATTGAAGAAAACAGGTTCGAGCCTAAATTATCAACAATAGCTGGAGATATTACGCTTTGGCTCACGCAGGTAGGCCGCCATTGTTCCCCCTCCCTGTTGACATGTAAATGAACCCACGCGACGGTATCGTGTAGACTGTAGGACCACCGGTTGTTTATCTCCAATTGGCTCCGTTTATTCCAATTTGACAGACAGGTCCCAATATCAAATGGAATTCGTTCTCATTTGTTCGAGGCGCATTTACGGAATTAGAATATCTGCGTGAACTGCTAATTAATTAGCTACATCTATTTGCAAATTGTATCGATAAAATTTAGGGTGTACCGTTTAGATTGCATTTTATGTACGTGTAAATGTAGGCATCTAATTACGGTTTGCATGTTGTGTTGTTTTTTATCAGGGGTAACCCTCCGCCATTTACTTTTTGGGGAGCAATTTCGATGGGCCTTTGCTTAATGAAAACAAATTTTGCAAACGCATTCTATGGGATAGAATTAATTTAGTAATACAAAGTACATAAATACCTATTTTTGTACTTATGTTAATAAAATAGAGTATAATAATAAATATACGTAAGTATCACTATTACTTTAATTACTCTAATTTATCCTTCATTTTAACATATTAATAAAAATCTAAAATATAATCTTACAGATAAGTTAATTGACCTTACGTTTAAGTTCAAATCACGTTCCAAAGTGTAGTAAGAATGCTTGGGTCAATAATAAGAATGGGTTAGACGTAACGCTAAAAATAAACAAAGGCTTTTTTGCGTGACTGTAAATAGTTATGCTGTCGATGGATCTTCGATTCCATTTGATCTATGTTTAGTATAGGTATGTAGCTAGTATTGGTATCGACTCAAGGTCTCCATATTTTTACTTTTATCGTATTCGTGAGAAAATTGCTCAATTTTGAAAGGGCTTTATATATTCTGAGATATAGTTAAGATAATAAGATAAATAATCCTTATTCATGAGGTAAAAACAGATATAGGTACAGTATATTTGCCCCCGTCTTGGCTGTAATATTGGAATTTAAACACTCTTTAAGTACTCAGTGACACTCGCAAATATTCATTAGGAATTGATACACGTTTGCAAAGAAATATTTTATCAAAATTGCGCTGAAAGTAATAATATTTTGTTGTATATTTATACATAAATACAAATTATACCTACATACCTAACTGTAATCCATTATTCATAGGATCAACTTATTGATGTTTAAGCAAATCTTAAGAGTCAATAGTTATATTTTAGAGCCAAATCAATCTAACTGAAAATGTAGAAAAACTTAGTATATAATGTACAAGAATACGCGTCTATTTTTCCCTCACGTACTATGTAAACAGTCGCGCTAAGATAAATATATCCCGAATGAAAATTTCCCGCCCAACGTCTATTATGTAAACAAATTTTGATATTGGTCACATATCTGGAGAGCAAATCTTCTTTCGGTACCAATATCGAGTTTGTTTGGGATCGGATATAGGATCTCATTACCATATTCTGCACGTCCTCATATCTGGTTCGGTTACATTGCTTCAATTTGGGTACGGTTGGATGAAATTAATTTTTAACCGAACACGTTTGTGTTAGTTTGTATTTTTGTTTTGTTTGTTTGTAGTTTGTATTTTATTTGCCGATTTTTTACTTAATTTCGATGTGTAATTATTTGTTGTATTAAATAAAATGACACTATATTGCACACCTAAAGACAGACAAATTACTAATATGTACCTATCGGTATCACTTTGGTTTTTTTATTACAGGGGGCAAACGAGCAGGTTAGTGACTACCACCGCCCATAAACATCCACGAAACTAGGTATCTTGAAATCGAGTTGCTGGCCCTTGAGAAAGAGGTATGCTCTTTTCTTGAAGAACCCTAAGACCGAATCGGAAACACAACGTTTTGTCAAATAAAGACCAAAAATCTTTGATAAGACCTTCTATTAAATTATCTATTCTACACCCTAAGGCTTCCCAGGGGAATTCTCCGCCCCTATCCTTCTGATGCTATTAGGGATGATCCAAGTATAGTTAGACGAAGTTATTGTACCAAAACATAATGATTGAAAAATCTTTTACCTGAATGTTTCAAAGGATGAAACATTTTAAGATGCGCTCTACATAGGCAAATATATTTGTGGTATTAAGTTCCTATAGATGTAAGACATAAAGTTATACCTCTTATTCAGACAATTGTACGTACCTATGGGTGTACCGAGGAGGGGAGGCAGATCGGGGCAGCTGCCCCCCTTGGATTCTCTTAACTTTCTACTACATGCTACTTAGGTACTATCAATAAATACTACTTAAAATCAGATTTGCCCTCTCTGGCTCAGAACCTGGGTACGCGATTTGCCCTCCCTGGCTCAGAACTTGGGTCCGCCCATGTAGGTACCTACCTGTACCTATTATTTACTTAACATTCAAATAACAGGTTTTATTTTGTTGTAAGTACTTAGATATACCCAAATACCTATAGGTGGTACCTTTTAGTTACAACAAAATATATCTCGGTTATTTGTATGTTATCTAAATAATAGACATAGTTTAGGTACCTATATCATAAAAACCTACGTTCTCATTGGATCAATAAAGGTTTTATAGGTCTATAATATATACTTCTTTTACAATATTTGGCAAGAAATCAAAAATATTATTCGAACAGATTGAAGAATGTTATCCAATCGCACTAAATATTGCAATGAAAATGATCGAAAATACCTACTATTTCTATGTTCTCACCTAATATATTTGTAAAGCTAGTTTGCATAGTATGCTGTAAAAACATGCACTTAATAGTACCGTAAGCAAGTATCAAAACTATTGTATTGTGTTTATTTATTATACCTATATGTAAGGCCCAATTTATATATTATAATAATGTATGCTATTCACGTATCAACAGCCTGCAATCAATATAGTAACCGCCAATCTGTCCGCCAGAAGCTGGATACAATTTTTTCGCAAGTCACGTTCTAGCTCAAGTTTATTTGGCGATAGATTTAATGACTAGTATAGGTGATACGAAAATATGTTTATGTATCTATGACTACTGGAAGAGATAGGTTTCAAGCTATGTTTTATTTTGTATGTTAAGAAGTAGGTACTTAAAGTTTTATTTATTTATCGGTAGTAGTAGGTACACATCAAATAGTAAACTAAACAGTAAAATATTTTATTTATTACTTGGGCAGTAAGCTGGCGAGATCGTTACAAAAATATGTGATCGGGCGAGGTAGTTGTTGAAACTCTTTTGTATTTCATGGTAACTACGGTAATGAATTTCTGTATTAAATCAATAATTAAGTTTTACTTCAGTTGTGTGGCTTAAAGCACACACATTTTTATTTACAAATTTATTAAAGTGAGACGTTAACCGATTTCTAAAATTTTTCATCCCCATGACTCATGTTTGCTACACTCGGCCACGTCAGCAAGCAGGAACGCCACATTGTTGTAACACTTGATATACTCCTATGTACCTATCAAATAACATCGCTCGCCTCGGTCACTTCAGCTAGCTATAAGATATATTATATAGGTGTTTAATCTAATAATTATATGTTTTATAAAGCCGCTAACTGAATACTGACCGGGCAGATCTCCTGCTTCTCATATTAGACGTGGAATAGCAGCTATTTACTAGGAAATTAACGTTCATTATAATATAATATAAATATTATTTTACTAATCTATGTATGATATATATTTCTTGTGTGCGTGTGTATGTAATGATGAACTCCTCCTAAACGACTGGACCTGTTTTTCGAATTACGGTAGTTTGAACATTTTAATAAAATTGATAATTTGGCTGTCAGTAATCATTTTCTGAAGTACCAAATTACTAATACCTAATCTAGCTATATATACTGAGCTTGAGAGTAGGTAGGTACCTAATACCCCAGTAATAGCAGGTACCTGCCTCCCTATCTTCCTAATCGTCTATCGGCATATGCAAAGGGTTTATGAGATCAATCATCTCAGTTATTTAATATAAAAGGATTACATATCCTTACCTTCAACATGTCGCTTCTAGATCAGTGTTGATCCGTGGTCATATACGTTACGGAGCGTCTTCTTTGAGTCAATATCAATAAATGGGAAGTCGGGAAATTGGATGTGTTTCGGCTCATCGAGGCTTGAGCCAACATCGTACGTAATAAGATAGTAATGAGACGAACCACTCGTAAAAATATGGCTTCCTTTCTATGACTAAATTATTTACTTCCGTACGGAATTCTAGTTAGCCAACCTGATACCTCCGTCTGAGAAAATGATAGTTTATTATTGTAAAACTTTTATCGGGGTGCATCTCTTCCCTTTGCGGGAGAATGGGGGTTCGGTACCTACCGTAGTTGTCGTAGGGCCGTAGGCTTATCTTCGCTTCCAGACTACAAAGGCACACATTACAAAATATGTGCTAAGTCCGGAAACATTAAACAGTAAAATAAATTTTATTTAATTGTTTTTTAAGTGTTATTTTTATAGTTAAGTACCTACCTAATTATTATTACATAAAAATAAATATTATACATACCTACACTTCCACTTTTTTGCTCTCAACATCCTGAATCCCTGTAAAAGAAAAATAAATAAATTTAATAAATTAAAAAATTAAGGTGATAAATTATGAAATACTTTTCTGGTTTTTTATGGCCTATTAATTATAAATACTAATGTGGGTATTTTTAAAAATTTTCTTTGTTTAAATCAGGACGTCTGTCTCAAATTATCTTAGATTAATTTAAATATCGGAATTGTAAAAAATAAACTGTAATAAAATTCTAATTTTATTGTAAATATTCAGCAACATTGCGAACAATATTGCAGTAGTTATGAATAGGCATTTCAAAATATGTATCTTTTCGGTTGCCGGTTGCATCAGTTCTCAGAGATTGATTTGACATTGACAATGTGCGCATGCGTGGTGTCCTAATTGGGTGCTCGTCGCTAAGAGACAGGCATATATAATTTACCGTTAGTGCGAGCAAGAGGTGCATAGTGCAAGCTAAAAAGGTCACAACATGGCGTCGCTGTATGCAACTGCACAGAAGGATTAACGTGGACCATAATGCAAAAGTGGTAAATATTAGAGCAGATAAGTTATATTTAGAATCAAGTTATTTCACTTCAGAAAATGTAAATATTTCAGAACATTACTTTTATTTACTTACCTATGTTACATAAATATCCTACTAATATTATAATATTAGTAGGATACTTATATAACTTAAGTAAATAAAAGTTATGTTACATATAGGTTACCTATTCTTACAGGTATTAGAAAGGATCACATAGATACATATTTTATTAACGTTTCCTTATTATAAATAGAGCTTACATAATAAAAAGTAAATAAATTAACTTTCAAAAGAAAATTAGCTTAGGTACTACGCTTTTTTTATTGCTTTATATTAATTAGTACCAATATACGGTAGGTATGTACCTACATACTTTCAACCTAATATATAAGACCATATTCATTTAAGAACGTAATTGTGAAAAAGGGCCAAGTTCAATTCCAATAAAATGAATCTTTATCGACTTCACCAACAAAAGAATTGTCGTCTGTAGGGGTACCGAACGTATTGGCATTACGTGTACCTACGTACCGTTCCTCTCTCTCTCCTCTCTCTCTTCTCCTTTTCTCCCTCTCTATCTCTCACTGGCGCTATTAACTAAATAAGATACATAATTTAGTCTCGTAGAACTAGTAATTTCAAAAACACACTATTTATGAGTTAAAAAAAATATTAAAAAAGGTTAGTGTCATACAAGTGAAAAATGCTAATAATCTTATTAACATTAAGTACGGTAGGATCTTTCTGTCAGACTCATTTTTTTTCGTGAATGCAAACAAACAATTTTTGTGTTTATATATTTTATAGTTTGATTTGTACTTTTAAACTATTTTAATTACAAAAGGTGTCGTTATATTCGATTTAAATGATAAGAGTAGGTATTTAAACTAATTATCTATGAAAATAAAAAAATAACACTGTTAAGTATCTAAAAATAATGATTATTTTTGTATCTACATCTTATTTTGTGAGCGAAGTTCAAGATTAATTGCTCAATTCAATATACCCTATTTTACGTAACCTAGGGCATTTTAAGTTATCCAAACAGAGACAAGTATACTATGTTTATTTTACAATTCCTGTAAATACCGTTGTAATTACAATGCTAAAACGTAACTAGTCCCAAAAACGTGACACGTTCTATTAAAAGGTCTGCCCGGAATTTATTTTCACACAAGTAAACAAAACTTTAAGTAGATTAAGCCGCGTAGTTAAGACCAGAAACCAGCCAAATGTGAATTGTCAGGGGAGGCGTAATCATCTCGTCCTATTTCACTTCTAATTTCACGTAAGCCTGCCTTTAAATCTCTAGTACATATCGTTAGGTATATATGTGAGAGGTTTTTTATTCTCTATCTAGTTTGTTTGGAAGGCTTGTTATTTTTTGTTGCCGAATATTTGGCATATACAAGTAACACAACACACAACACACCTACAACTTGGCGCGAACCGCACTAAAAGCGACGTCATAGCTATCATACGCCGGTATTATGTGCTCGGTAATGTACGTACGACGTACTGTACAGTGTGTTCTGTCCGAAAACATACAATAAGAGCAAATTGTCACAGAATAATTCAAAAATCCAGAATTAGCAAATACCCAGAATAAGCAGCCCAATAATAAATAATTCTGAAGCGCCCATTGAACAAGTCGATACTCTTCATAATATATAAAAATTGCGATATTCGTTCACGCCAATCTCTGAAAACGCCCGATTGATTTCACCGAAATTTCGCCGAAATTCAGGGTTGGTTTGAACTTGAAGGGTTGTTGCCGACCTAATCGACTAGCGGGCTATCAACCGAACGCAACTCAACCGAACAGCTGTGCTGCGAGATCTTTTTAAACAGAATTCTATTCCAAATATAGAATCTAGAATGGAATCCTGTTTAAAAAGATCCTGTCTAAAATAATGGAGGATGGACCATAGAGCACGTTAACTACTTCTAAAGAATTGTATGTGAACCGGTAGAGACTGATGATGATATTTATTGTGCCGTCTGTCGGTAGATCAGTCCTGTATAGTCAAATAAAGTGAAATAAAAATTGTGCATGAGTTCCAAAATGAGACAGGAGTTTCATCCTTAAGAACGAACATGATTTTAAAATAAAAAGCGCGCAAGAGACGTAAGCAACGTATTCGCGATTAAGCGTGACGCTGAGCGTTATACGATTTTACTCCCTACATTAAATTAATACTGCGAACCTTGCCATTTCGTTTATTACGGAGTTTACTCCTTAAAACTCCAACAGCCTTATTAATGAACATAGATTATTAATAAATATACATAAACGTTACTCTAAGTATTAAACTAGAATCTATAAAATTCATTATTAATAAACGCACCAATAAACTTGGAGTAAACTTAATCTATAGTTATTAATAAGGCTGCAAAAGTCTAATTTAATGCTAAAAATTATATAAAACAAAATTCCAAAACGGGAACAAGTAATAAATTAAAAGTAGTGAAAGTTTTAAAACGGGACTCTGAAATTAAGGTTCGTGTGGCGAGACGTCAACTATCATCCTTATTACTTAATTAAGTCGGGGATAGCTGTATTATACGCGAGTAGTTAGCATATAATATACGGTGTAAAGTCACCATACACTTTGTTATTGAATATGCAGCTTAGTTATATTGCTATTTAAATAATGTCTGTCGTACCCACCTTGAGGTAGTAGGTAATGTTATATAATGGATACTAATACAAAAAAGTAACATTCAATAGCCTGCTACATTGCAATCGGATTATAGTTAGCATATAAACGACGGTGTAAAGTCATCATATCTATGATTTGTTATTATAATTATAATGAGTTTAGTTAAATTGCTATTTAAATAAGGTCCATCGTACCCACGTTGAGGCATTAGGTAATGTTAAATAATGGATAGGTACTATAACAAAAAAGTATCAGTTAATACCCTGCTACATTGTAGTAGGATTGTAGTTAGCATATAAATGACTGTGTAAAGTCACCATTCACTTTGTTATTAGGTAAATGATTATATTCAATATAGTTATATTGCTATTTAAATTAGGTCCAACATCGCACCATGAGGTCGAACGAAATGTCTAATAATAGATATTATAACAAAAAAGTAACAGTTAATAGCCTGCTACCAATGTACACTGCAATCGGTCGGTTGTAGTTAGCATATAAACGACGCGCGACGGTGTAAAGTCACCATACCTACACTTTGTTATTGAATGATTATATTCAATTTCGTTATATTGCTATTTAAATTAGGTCTATATTCGCACCATGAGGTCGTACAAAATGATAAGTGATGGATTCTATACCAAAAAAAATAACAGTTAATACCGTGTAGCATTGCAGCGGAAATGGGTTGGCATGATCAAGGGTACTTCCTTATTAGATACTGCCGTATAGTCACAGCTTCGTGCAGTGTGCGAGTTTTTGGTATCCATGGCTGTGGGAAGGAGGAAATAGAGCAACACATCTGTCATCTTGTAGGCTCTATGCAGATGTTTACGGGTGATTGGAGTCAGACACACATAGAGAGCTCCTCTATCCCTCTACAAAAGGTAATATATATTAATATATATATAAGGTATAAGTAGATAGTGAAAACTTACACACTCATTATACCTATTTACTTAGAAATATTTATCAATTTTAGTTATTACATAAGTCCGCAAAGCCAATACCTAAGTGGTAAAAATAAAACTTAAAAAGTTAACTTTGTAAAAAATCTCTACAACTAAAAAGAGCAGATATCTCATATGCAAATACGATTTTTTGCGTCATTTTTAAAAGACTGTAAATTATTTGCACAAATGCTGACTTCCGTGCTTCGAGCGTTGACTTTCACATCAAAGATTAAGTCTCATTCTTTTTTTATTTTAAAGATAAACGAGCAGACGGAGATGCGCCGCCCTTCTTCCGTCTTTCGGAGCGCAACAGCATCGTTGTCACTTTGCGACAGAGTCATGTGAGCAGGAGGTACCTATATCCCAGCTCGTGCCTGTCCAAATCAGCTGAAGAGCAGCATATAACTCCTACAGCTTACCTACTCTTTAGTCTGATATAATGTAAAATTTTAATATTGTGGAATCGTCTACTTCAGCCATACTCAAAGTGTGTTCCGCGGAACCCCAGGGTTCCGCATAGCCTTTATAGGATTCCGCGAGAAAATAGGAATAATGAGAAAAAATACTATACATCATCACTATCCATCAATGTCCTGATTCAGAGAATCAATCGAAATCAAAGAATTCACACTTTTTTATTTAGGGTTCCGTCAAAAATTGTTCTCTTCAAATGTGTTCCGCCATCAAAAAAGTTTGAGCACCACTGATCTACTTAAAAGTCAATCATCTTAGTACCTAATTAAAATTATTTAATAAGTGAAATTAGTAATCAAAATAAATCCTTAATTATGTATATGATAGGTAATCAGAAATAATTTCATAAGACATTTCATGTCAGTCCCTTATACACATTAACGTTATGTCTTATAAGTATCCGTGATTTATTTAATTAAGCTAATAATGAATTTTACAAAACATGAAACTGAGGTCGAAGATCTTTCGAGAAAGGTTGTTGGGTAGGTGACCTCGCCAGACGTACGCCGTCTGATAATTCTTGAAACGAAAAGATTTTTGTGAAAGCGATGTTCTTGATATCAACTGTTACATTATTAAAGCTTCTATATGATTGGTTGACATGAAAAATAAATTTTATTGAAATATTCCATTTTGATATAACCAGTATTTTTCCATCCATAGCTGTACCTATATTTGGTTCGTCCTACAAGAGAAATAGTATGTAGGTATAAGAGGTCGAATATCATTCATTCTCGTCCTTTTGTAACTGCTATTTCAAACCATGTCCATTTTTTAATAGATATGTGTATATCAAAATGGACAGCAAAAAGAAAAATATCTTTCTCCAAACAATACGAACGGTAAAAATTGGCGATCTTTTCAAGTCTTGTTTATCAGCTGTCCATCAAGTAAGGTAACAATCTGTCCATTTTCTCCCTTTTTAACATAAAACAAGACATTAAACAACAGAATTTCATATTGGTATTATGCTTGTTTACGGCGTATTTTTTCAATCAAGCTAAAATAAGAAAATTGGCCCGCCTTCGAGTTCATAAAAACAGAAAGATATACAATTATTATATATGACGGCTAGTGGAGCGTTATTGGATGTTCCACGAGATAAACAAGCCTAAGAGGAAAATTCGGGGTAATACAAACATGCTAATGAAATCAATCTTTCTCTTTCAGGGTTCAGTGCGGAGGAAATATTCATGGAGTCTTCGCCATATTCGGATGGAGATATTTATTTCATTACGATAAAATGTCGCCGAGAGTTCACTGACCTCTTTTGGGCATGGGACGCCGAATGTGACTCAAAAACTTTCGTCCGTCGATGGCTAAGTGCCTGTCAAATGTAATATGATCAATGTTGTGTATATTTTTCATACAAAAATAAAGATATATTTGAAATTTTTATATTTAGAAAACACGCAGAAATATATTTCGTAAAATTCTCCGAAGCTTAAGCGTCGTGTTTCATTTTATATCCAAAGAACACGGCGAAAACAAAGGGGCTGTTATCTGAACAGCGTAGGTAAGTTTTTGCATTTCACCTGCAGGCTACGGAAAATATCTCCGTTTATCTCATAGGGAGGCAATAATTGCGGTGAATACAACAGGCGTTACTCGTGAGTTCCACGTTGTTTGTGTTTCGACATTTAAAGCCGGAGATAAAACAAAAAGGTTGGATAATAGAGGTGTTCGTTCCACTTTTACATCTCTTAAGTCAAATTACAACTAAGTATACGGGAATGGTATGCGCGATAAACGAGAGTTGTTCTCCTAATACTTAATAAAATTATACTGTTTTATATACTACAGTTTAAATTAGTATACCTATATGTTTACTTACATCGTCTGTAGTATTTTACACCTAAAGCTATCAAGTAATAATGTTAGATATATGTATACATAGTGAATATTTGTAGTTTATAAATTGCTTTCGTGAAAATCGTTGTACAAAATTGAAAAATAGGGCACCAGATTATAATAACGCACAGATAGTTTAAATACCTACTAATACTTTATTTAGCAAGAAAGAAGCTAAGTAACTCTTTTCGTCGAATCATGTTCGTAAAAATTGGTTGAGTAAATTGCAATAAAATTAGGAAATGAGATTTGTATGCCGCGGCAGATCGTAGTTTTGTAACAAAAAACAGTCTCGAAAGGGGTGACATTGGGGACACATATTTCTTCAGTCGTATTTAGTTATTATGAAAAGTTCTTTTGTGCGACTTATTCTTATTTTTTCTAATTCACTCAACCGATCCGAACCCAAACGACTCGACGAAAATAATATGTTCTTAATTATAAAACTAGTTCGCTGTTACTATAGTTTCCTTATTTCTGTTTTAATAAATATTATAATAAACATAAAAAAGTCAAGGTAGATACTGTTAGTCTAAATAGTTACTTACCACATTTGCGTAGGTATATATTACCTATATCATAAATCCGAAAGAAAGTGATAAAGAAATTAAAAATATTTTCATACCAACTGGAACTTTAATTCTATGACACGAATTCTGTTATTTAAATATTAAAAAGTAGCGGCATTGAAGAATCCCTCTGTTCTTATTACAACCGGTTCCAAGTTGATTCTCATATTCATTTAGCTTTCTGTGTCGGTACCTATAGGCATACGAGTTATAATTTGTGCTGTTTGTGATATGATAATAATCATTATGAAATATGTATTTTATCATATACCTATACGTATTTCTTTCATTACCTATGCTATTCATTGTTACACTATTAAAAATATAACATAATATATAAAAATACATCCACAAATGTTCGAGACTTTATTTCAACACCAATTACGAGGTAATATTTTTTTACGGACTCGATATAATTTACTTTAATATAAGAAAATATGAAGTTTGTCAACGAAGGGGCACGAACTATCCCCCGTCTGATACAAATTTCATGGGAACGAGTCGCATACATTTTGCATGAGCGCCTCCGTCATTCTTAAACGAAATATACAAACACGCCTCCACAAAAAAGTTACCATTCCTCTTTCCGTTACGTATATTTATCCTCTTATCTATATTCAGAGGGAAATGTAGATATGTTTTATGTAATGAATTCAATGGAATGTATCCTTTATCTTTTTTAAACGATACCATACAATCATTCATTCTTAGCTTATTATGTCTACGACTTTCTACTACATTGATTATGAAGATTTTACATGTAGGCATGAGAAAAAAAAAATTATCGTCTTTAAGTAATGATAAGTAAAACACCAGTGTTTTCTGTACATACATCAAATAGTTTATGTCAGCATAAATAACAGTTATTTATAATTGTTGACGTATGTAAAGAAAACTTTTAAGCAGGTTATATTTCAGTGATTTTATATATTTAACAGCGTAAGCCCCCAATGGTAATGGGACGATGGTCTCATTTGAAGAGCTCCAGTATGTGCAAACAATAAAAAGGAGAAAAAGAAACCAAAAAATCTCTTAAATGAACGCGAAGCAAGGATAATGCGGGAGACCCACACTGTAAAATAAAAGATATTTTGTTTATTTTTTGTATGAAATTTGTTTTTCTTTTTGTTAAATAAGATTAAATTAACATGATTTTATTTTTTCCGTGAAGGTATTTTATTCATGTTGTTAAGTGTAATGTGTGAAACAATTTATAAGTGTAATAAAACTAACACCCGCTTTTAGGACCGTAAATGTTATTTGATTCTAATTACAAGTTTTCAAAAGTAAAAACTTCAACGTTTTGAAGTAAAATTAATTACAGGTAATTTGAATCTTGTAATTAACAGACAGTCAAAATACATTCTACTATATTAATTTAATCAATAAGTTATTTTTACTACGACGTCAAGTATCATTACCCTTACACGCATGTCTCAATAATGCTTGTATCTTCGCCAACAGCTTTCTGACTTACACAAAAGATATATTTTATTACCCTTCAAGGGGATAAGACTTTATCAAGGTCCATCTTATTAGCAATAATAACATGAAAAAATATGTATCTTGATATATTTTGAAACTGTACGGAATTACAAAAGTTTTTATCTGCGTTTGTAGTTTTCTGATATTTATATCCACTATATCTCTTTTTATCACTCAATATAAAAATAATAGCAATGCCGTTATGCATATTCTTAGCAATCTATTAAAAAGTTTATAATCTATTAAATATTTAACATAGTTATGAGTGTAAGTAATGATACTTTTAAAATGTCCAGACGCATTGGCTATATAAACTAATTATAACAGGACAAGAAAGCATTTTTGAAGTCTTGATGACCCTCCTTTTCCTTTCCTTCCAATGGCAATAGGGAACCCACGCATCACACATATCAATTCATTTATTACAAACATATTAAATGGCCACTATAGAGTTTTTTTCTAAATAAATCCCACTATAAATAATTATGAGCTTTTTATGATTAAGACGAAAATGATCCCCAATAAAAGAAGTGATAACCAAATTACTCAAATTATCTTTACCTAATTTACAATATTTTACAAGTGTCGGTCTTTAGCGTGTCATTTAATCTTAATCATAGGTAGACGATAAATCTGGACCCGTGAATAGTAAGAGCTTCAGTTATCACTTGACATTAGTCAACTATGTTTGAAAAATATTTTTTTTTTATTTCTATTGGGTGTAGGTACCTATATGATATCAAGTTTCTACTTTACCCCTAGAGTCAAGGTATAATTTTGATAATAAATATTTGGAAAAAAAGCAATTAATAAAAGCTGAATTTCATTATTTTTCAAATTATATTTTTCATAAAAATATTTTAATTTATTTTCAGTAATTCAGTCATTTTAGAATTTCAATGAGTTAAATCCTTAAAGATATAGGAAAAGAGTGGTGGGATATAGGTAGTCTAAATTGGTCTTATTATTTTTGCCAAATGTCTAGATATTATGATCGCATATTTCTCTGTTTATTTTTGAGCAGTTATCATATTTCTCTCTTTTTTGCATCATAATTAACCTACTAATATTTGCTTTTATAGAAATATACAAGGAAATGTGTTTTTGATACTTTGAAATTTATATAAATTAATTACAAAAGCGTAAATTAACATGCAGCTGTGATGTCTTATTGAGATTATAACTTACAATGATCTTATAATATATTCTGAAGTATTTTGTCTATATGCTTATGTAGTTATATGAATAAGTGTATTGTTTATGTACCTACCGGGTGGGTTGTACGATGTTATTATTTAAAATTTGAATACTAATATCGTACAAATATTGTAGTAAGTATTTAAAAATTATATTCTTTTTATTCAACGTAGTTGTTATTATACGCTATTCTTTCTATTCTTCTATTTTCTATAATTTATTTAATTAACATAAATAACCGAATACATTACCTACCTACTGCGATTTACACACCCATCGCCAAGACAGATTATTATTAGACCTATCTGACAAGCTGTCGCTATTAAGGGCAGTATGGTAAGGAGAGGAGCCAAGAGTTGACAAAGATGATGATGTAGGTAAGACGTTTCAAAAGCTCAAATTTTTTATTTTTTTTTATGTTATAGGTGGGCAAACGAGCAGCCGGAGCCATTTTCATGACTACCGACGCCCACAAACATCCGCATAGAGGCTATACAGATGCGCTGCCCTCCTTTCTCCTCCCACCTCCATGGGCCACCGGCTACTTACACACCGCACGAAACGCGACAGCACATGATGTCTCAATTCGAACCGTCTATGGTTCTTATAAATTATCACAAAAAAAAACCTGGATGATTTAAAAAGGGGAATTTTTAATTGCACCTCTATTTAAAATTTAAGCAAACAACAATTATGCACTAATAATGTACCAGCATATCAAAATAAATGACTGTTTATCAAATTAAATAATTGTATAACTAAATGTGTAGTATAATAAATTGTCTAAAATATATCAGAGTTAGCGACTTTATTTATCTAATTTTACTACGAAAATCTTGTTAAAACCACAGATATAAGCATTCTAAAACAAAATTACTTGCCGTATAACAAAAATACTGATTTGCACACTAAATTATCCAATACTATCACCGAATTTGCAATCCCCAATGCAAGTCTAATTTTATACTCGGATCGACCACTTGTAATAGTTAATCATAGTGGGTCATACGAACCAAATTAACCCGATAGGTTTGAAGTTGTTAGGTTGTTAGGATTTTTTTTTTGCACTCGGAACACTTGGTCCAATTTCATAATCGGATCGACAACTTGGGTTAGGGTTACAAATCTGGGGGCCTTCGGCCCCCCAGATTTGTTAGTAACACGTCAGCTTGACCTCCTGAATTCGATGGTGGTTGTCGTTTTTCTTAGAATTGACCCCTTGACCCCCCAGGGGTCAAAATATAAAATCGTCTAAAAACCGTTTATTTTTGCCGGACATGAACTGGGGATCATTTTTGGGGTCGACCCTCACTGGACCCCCCCTGACCCCCAAGGGGTCAACTGGGGGTCACTTCCGAAAACCCCTTATTTTTGCCGGACATGAACTGGGGTTATTTTTGGGGTCGATCCCCATTGGACGCCCCTGACCCCCCAAGGGGTCAACTGGGGGTCACTTCCAGAAACCCCTTATTTTTGCAAGACATGAACTGGGCATCATTTTTGGGGTCGACCCTCATTGGACCCCCCTGACCCCCAAGGGGGGGTCAACTGGGGGTCACTTCCAGAAACCCCTTATTTTTGCTAGACATGAACTGGGGATCATTTTTGGGGTCGACCCTCACTGGACCCCCCGGGATTTTTAAAATTTTTAGAGTTTTAGAATCATACTTGGATGGGTTAGGTTAGGTTAGACTATATTTATACACAGCGAGCGAGCGA